>JAEQML010058356.1:0-30361 GCA_016904865.1 Pissodes strobi | reverse complement strand
CGGAGATGGTAGCAATACACGAAGCCATTATTTTTATCATAAAGAAAAACATCAACAAGGCAATCATATTCACAGACTCAAAAAGTGCAATAGACAAACTAAATCAAAATTATCTAAACCCGAACATGGACTTGTACACACTAAGAACAAAAGCGCTCCTTGTGGCAGCTGTGGAGACAGGCAAAGATATCAGAGTGGCCTGGATCCCTGGACATTCTGGTATAACTGGTAACGAACAGGCAGACAAACTTGCTAATATAGGGAAAAATTTAAATGTACCAAAAAATCTGCCACTAAACAGTGATCAAGTACTAGTAAGATTGAAGAGTAAAATTTGGACAGAGCATAACCACAACTGGAAATTATCTTTAGAAAGAAAGGGTAGATGGTATGCCCAAATACAAGATGAATTTCCAAATATACCCTTCCACAAAAAGTTCCCGTATATTGACAGACGACACATAACAACTATAATAAGATTGAGATCAGGACACTGCCTAACCGGTAAATATCTGAATATGATTGGCATCAGAGACTCACCTAACTGTGAATGTGGACAGGTAGAAGATTTAAATCATATATTCTTGGAATGTCCTATTAACTTTATACCTGGACTAGACATGTACAACATACTCTCGCAAGAAAATATCCCAAAACCTCTCTCTATGACCACTATACTTGGCAACCTAAGCAACAACATAATCAAACTTCTGATCAAGTTTTTGAAACATAATAAGATCAATTTATAACTTTTAACGCATACAAACATTAAACCAACTCCTAACTTATTTTTGCTTACTGTCGATTAGAGAAAAAAAAAATTAACAATCTTTATATTGCCCAATTCTATAACAGGCTTTTTCCTCTCAGAATCCCAGCCCAGTGTGTTGTTTCAAACCTGTGTTGTGACGTCTTTTACTAACACTAACCAACAACTCATCAGCAGTCGGAAAGAAGAAGCAGACCGAAGCACACCACAGACCCGCACGATAAAAACTCGAAAGCAAAACGAAACAGTATTCGGACATGGCCTAGAGCCAGACAAAAGTCAGGACACAATCAAATGCACTGACAAATTGCCCGAAAGGAGCAGAAGTCAAATCAAGGAAAAAAAATGTTCGAAATGATCACCGTTGACCTCGATGCACTTTGACACGCGTTTCATAAAAGATTGTCTAATTTTAAAGAAGATCCTTTCGTTCCTAAACAAGTTAGCAGAGTTTTCAACTTTTTGCAATAATTGATCTCGGGTGTTAATACTCTCATTGTAAACATTAGATTTTAAATAACACCAAACACAAAAATCTAGTGGATTGAAATCCGGACTACGAGCAGGCCAAGGAAAAACACTGCCTCGGCCTATCCAGCGCCAAGGAAAAATTTCGTTTAGGTAATTCCGCACTTGCCTGGAAAGGTGACCTGGTGCACCATCTTACATAAAATACATATTTTGCCTTAGGTTTAACGGCAAATTATCTAAAAGATCTCCAAGCCCATTCTGTAGAAAATGTAGATACGAATCTCCATTTAAATTCGGTGGTAATTCATATGGACCTAGAAAATGATTGCCGATAATTCCACTCCACACGTTAACTTTGAACTCATGTTGAAAATGCCGTTCAACCACTAAATGAGGCTTTTCATTTTCCCAGACATGTTTATTCCGGAAATTAAAAACACCTCGGCGAGTGAAAGTGGCTTCATCTGTGAACAGTATATTGTTTAAAAACATTGGAAATTAATTTTGTTGATCAAGGAGGAAACGACAAAACTGTATTCTTGCAGGTAGATCAGCTGGAAGTAAATCTTGCACTGGTGTAAAATGGTATGAAGAAAGACCCTCACCTTGAAATATTCGAAGGACTGTTGTTTTACATACATGAGCCTCTCTAGCCATATTTCGAGAACTTATTTCGGGATTATCTGCAACGCGAACAAGAATTTCTTCTTCTTTTTCTGGAGTAATGGTTTTCGGACGCCACAAAATAGCTCGTTTTGGGCGGAAGGAACCAGTTTCAGCCAGTCGGTCATAAAGATTTCTAAACAATTTATGATTTGGTTGCCTTCTATTTGGATAAACCTGGACATACCTGCGACATGCGCTGAAAAGTGCATGGCAATAAAAATGACCGAGTATTTTGAATCAAACAAACTCTTCACTAACTGTCACTTTGGCTTCCGTAAAAACAAAAATACTGTACAGGTTATTCAAAACTTGGTATCTTATGTGAACAAGGTCTTTGAGACAAAGGACTACGGCTCTGTAATGTTTTGTGACCTTAGCAAGGCATTCGACTGTGTCTGTCATAGCATTCTCCTGAAAAAACTTATGCATTTTAACTTTCATCCAAAGGGTCTTAAGCTTGTTAAGTCTTATTTGAGTAACCGCACCCAAATTGTGAAGGTAGCTGGTGGGGTGTCAGCAAGAAGGAGTATTACTGTAGGGGTGCCGCAGGGCTCCATTCTTGGTCCCCTACTCTTTCTAATATATATAAATGATCTACCCCTTAGCGATCAGACTTCAGATTTTACCCTTTTTGCTGACGACACAACAGTTGCTGTGCGGGGTGACTCACTTGATAGTACTCAGGAGATGTTGCGGCGGGCACGGCGAATGACAAGTGAGTGGTTTGCATCAAACAGGCTGCTTTTGAACAGGGAGAAGACGCAAACAGTGGTTTTCTCCTTGAGGGATACTGATGAGGTGAATGGGGATATTGACAGAGTGAAATTTCTGGGAGTTTGGCTGGATCCAGGGCTCAAATGGGATTCCCACATTGAGAGTGTATGCAGCCGAATGAGGGGTGGCGTATTTGCATTGCGGGGTTTGGCGGGAAATGTATCTAACAAAATTCTACGAACAGCTTATTTTGCCCTTGTCCACTCTGTAATGACGTACGCTTGTCTAGTGTGGGGCCATGCTGCCCAGAGATGGAGAGTGTTCGCCCTGCAGCGAAGGGCGGTGCGGATCGCTGCGGGATTGGGATACAGAGACGACTGCCGGGACTCCTTTACTGTTTTGGGTATATTGACTTTTTCCTGGTGTTATATACTTGAAAATCTTCTGTACATAAAGAATAATCCTGCTAAGTACCAGTCATATAGCAATATACATGAATATGATACCCGGAATAAGAACGACTGTGTTGTACAATACTGTCGACTTAAACGTAGTCAAAATGGCCCTGGGTATCTGGCAGTAAAATTTTATAACAGGCTGCCAGAGGGTATGAGGGAGTTGCCGGCAATGCAATTCAAAAAGGCCTGTTTGTAATATGTTCAATGATATTGTTTATGTAAATTTTATTTTAATGTGTTTAGTGATAGTCATTTTAATTAACATTGCATTCGATGCTCTATGTTTTATACTCATTGACCTGTGTAAACACTATGTGTATTGACATCAATAAATTATTTGTATTTGTATTTGTATTAGTACTCCTCCATTTCTCTTTTTTCTTGTTTCATGAACGTTTCTGTCTCTGCGATACACAATGTAATTATCCAGACCCAGCTCACGATACAGAAAATCCTCATTTAATGATGTTTCGGTGAACATTATTGCATCATAGTTGTAGTTGGAGGTATTGTTGCAGAGATCAAGTAGTTTTGTGCGTAGTTTACTTTACTTTACTTTACTTCAGTGGCGTAGCGTGCATGGATGCGAGTGATGCGTCGCATCCCTTTAGAAAATCTCAGATTCCACAATATTCAGTTGTCTTTTATTTAATTTTTATTTCTATACAATAAATTCCATCCATCATGCTTGTTCTGGAATTCTTCTGCATAGTACACAACCAATACCTATCGAGAAAAAATATTTAATAATTAAACTGATCGACCGCGACCACCCCGATCCAACAAAATCTGAAGCGAACGAAAAATGCGATGCAAGGATGCAGCGGTGTACCTCACATCAACCGGCCGGGAAATAACATTGTGTTGTCCGCGAGTAGACAATGAACCTTCTCTGGGAGAACGGCTAAACTGTGGCAAGTTTTAAGTTCTTGGTGATGCGATTGAGTAACCACATCTCGTCGTATTTCGGATGTTATATCGTGGGCGTTTTCTGGTAAGAAATGACTGTATTATCGAAAAACTATTACGTACTTCTTTCAATAATTTACCTTAATGACAAATTATTAAATTATAAAAAATTAAAAAAAAATTAAAAGTTAAATTCTATGTTTTTGTATCCGCTTTTGTTATTCAATAGTGAGTAAGCACACAAAATGGTAATAAAATATGTATGATGTTTGTCTATTTTTTGCTGATTCATTTTTATATTCAATGACATAAACAAAGGTAATACATAGTTAATAAAATATTAACAAATTTTGGCAAAGTTTAGATGCGGTCTCAGGCAATTTTTCGTCACGCGAGTCTAAGGATTGCGGTCAATATCGACGTCTATTAGTTGAAAATTCCCGCCTTATTTGAAATAAAATAGGGTAGATAATAATTGTTGTTGATTTCCGCGTTTAGAATACGAATTCGGAATTTTGTGTGTATTTTTGCTGAAATTATTTAGATTTTGTTTGGGTTAGTTTGGATTAGTTAGGGTTATAATAATTTGAATAAAGATTAGTAATATTTTATTTAGTTTCATCACCAACAATGAGAAAATTTAATGTTCAAACATGGCGCGAAAATTTAGAAAATCAGCGTTAATGTTGCCCGCGATCCTTAGCCGTTCGTTTTTTCGTCTGCGGCGCATTTCCACTTTTTGCTCGTTGCATCCCTTAATGTTTTCCTCACGCTACGCCACTGCTTTACTTTATTCATACAAATACAGTACACTATAGTTACAATAAATATTTGTTCAGGAGATAAATTACAATTACAGCCCCTAGATGCTGTAGCATCCGTATGGGCAAACTATAGGCTAATCAACTATAAATAATCAACAACAATGTACCACAAAATATGAACTAATCAATAATTAATGACATTATATAATATTATAGTACACTCATTCATATCAATGCAATGTATTCTGAAATTGAATGTAGTGGTCAACAATGTAGATTTTGGTTAGTTTTGAAAAAATTTTGATGTTGTTGTTTTTAATATGGATAGGTAACAAATTATAAAGTTTTGAGCCCAGGAACAGGATAGATTTTTTGGAGAATTCGGAATGACACATTGGAATAACAAGATGATTGTTTGCTTTTATTCTTGTATTATATTCATGTATTATTTTGTTTTTAAATTTCTCATGGCCATGAACATAACAGCACATTATATGGAAGAATAACGTCCTTATATTAACAATAGATGTGTCGTAAAGTAGATATGTAGGATATAATATATTCTTCCTAAGAATGATCCTCAATATGCTGTTTTGTAACATTTGAAGAGGTTTCAAAGAATTATTATACAAACTGCCCCAGACTAACACTCCATAGCGCAATATTGATTCAGTCCATGTTTTATATAAGGTAATAAGCATTTGTTTGTTAAGCATTTGTCTCAAATTATAAAATTTATGTACCAGATATTTAATTTTTTGTATTATGTATGTTACATGTAAGTCCCACTTTAAATTCTTGTCTATGACAATACTTAAGTATTTAGTATTTGACACTTCATGAATTTTTTCTGTTATATTATTGAATTCGATAAAACTAAATGTCGGTCTGTTTACGTCAGTTTTTGTAAACGCAATATAGTTGGTTTTTTTGACATTCAATGACAATTTGTGTTCATCAAGCCATCTCTTCACCAACTCAATACCACTCTGAGTTTTGATCCTAACTTCCCGCCATGAGGCACCACCAAACACAATCACAGTATCATCCGCGTATGATACAAATTTCCCATTTACATCTAAGTCTGTCAATGCTTTTATATATAAGTTGAAAAGAACTGGTCCCAAGATGGTCCCTTGTGGGATTCCGATCTTTATCAAACAAGGATCACTCAGACTGTCCCGTATTTTTAACTGTTGTCTTCTGTCCGACAGGTAGTTCTCAAAGATCCTCAACACGCCGCCCCTGACTCCACTCCGGTCAAGAACAGAGAGGAGCTTGTCATGTGGCACCGTGTCAAAAGCCCTTGCCAAATCGAGAAAAACTGCCAAGCAGTTCTTATTGCTATCTAAGTTATGTCTTATTTCTTCTGTTAGACTCAGCATAGCATCATCAGTACCAATTCCCTCTGAGAATCCAAATTGTGTTGCTGAATGAAGTTTATTTTCTCCTAAAAAGCTTGTCAGTCTTTCTTTTAAACATTTTTCAAATATTTTTGTAAAGTTTGTAATAACATTAATTGGTCTATAATTACTTATCAGATTTGGGTTTCCTGCTTTTAAAATTGGAGATGTTATACAAAGCTTAAATTGTTTTGGTACAATCCCGTCTTAAAAATTGAATTTATTATGTGCTTTAATGGTGTGATTAAGTAAATATGAAGCTTTTTAATTAATCCAGCAGATATTCCGTCATATCCTGGCGAACTATTATTTTTCAAGGAATATATTTGTTTTATAAGTTCATTGTTAGCAATTGGTTTTAAGAACATTGATTTACTTATTGAACTTAATGGAAAACTATTAACAGAGTCGGGAACACTGTTATACATATCAAGGGCAACATTTGCGAAATAGTTGTTACAAAAATCAGCCATACTTTTGTCATCAGGAAAAGGGGTATCATTGTTCATTATATTTAATTTGGTATTTTATTTTATTTTATTTTTTTTTATTTATTTGGAATAGGTACTTAACAGATACAACATCCAATTACAAAGTACACTGAGATACAAATATTGTTAAGTTATACATCTTAGCCTAAATTACATACTTTAAAATTTACAGTTTTGTATAAAGAATGGCTTTAAAAGCATTTAAACTAATACTAAATATATCACAGTCAGGTAGGGTGTTGAGCAATTTACAAGCTCTGTACTTAAATGAATTCATACAAAAATTTGAATGGGGAACATCTTGCAAGTAAAAGGTACTTGAAGCTCTTGTATTATACTTAGGCACGTTAAAGGTAAGCTGTTCTAAAAACTCAGGATTGTCAATATTACCTCTTATTGTTTTCCAGAGATATATCAAATCAGCTATTTGCCGTCTCTTTTCGAGGGCAAGCAAACCATATTGGCTCAACAACCTATCTTTTGTGATAAAAAAGTCATAAGTTCCAGTTTCCTTAAAATTTAGATAGCGAAGAGCTTTGGTCTGTATTTTTTCGACACTGTATTTGTGACAATCGTAGAATGGATTCCACACTTGACTACAATACTCCAGATGACAACGCACAAACGTTACATATAAAGTTTTAATACACCTCACACTCGAGAACCGGCGAGTGTTCCGTACCAAAAAACCATACATTTTTGATGCCCTACCACAAATCAGCTCCACATGAACATTAAAAGTTAACAAGCTGTCGAAGGTAACCCCCAAATCCTTAATTACTTCAACCCTGGCCAATCCCTCATTCCGCATAACATAAACATATTCTATTGGCTGTTTCTTTCGGGTGTATGTTACAATTGAACATTTATTAATATTAAAATACAACTTATTGCCCAGGGACCAATTTACAAGTTCTGTTACGCCCTGTTGCAGAGCAACACAGTCGTCAATTGTTGATATCTCCTTATAAAGTATTGTTTTTTCTAGTTACGTTTGTGGCTTCCGCTATAAGTTCATATGTTTTCTTTAAGTTATTTTTATTTTCATTGATTCTAGTTTTATAATAATTATTTTTGGCATTATTTATAATTTTTTTTAGATTTTTGCGATATTCCTTAAATTCAGATTCTTTTTCCGGTGTATAGTTATTAAGCAGTTGTTTTTTTAGTTTATCACGATGTTTTATAGAGAGAATAATACCATTAGAAATTCATGGCTTAATTTTGTTATATTCTTTAACAAATAATGTCCTAGACGTTAGGCACTGCTCATGCAAATGCAAAAATGTATTTATAAAGTTTTGATAAGATATCTCTGGATCATTCAAGCTTAGTACTTCATTCCAGGATTCATTTTTAAATAAATAGAAAAGTTTTGTTTCATTTGTGTTAGTTTTTGTTTTTTTTTTATTCTTTGTTTGGGTGGGTTATTATTAACATTTTGAGAAAGATTCAGCATAATTGGGAAATGGTCTGTGATATCATAGGTTATGACAT
This sequence comes from Pissodes strobi, assembly GCA_016904865.1. Classification (NCBI taxonomy): domain Eukaryota; kingdom Metazoa; phylum Arthropoda; class Insecta; order Coleoptera; family Curculionidae; genus Pissodes; species Pissodes strobi. The sequence continues at coordinate 22,219 of JAEQML010058356.1, read as the reverse complement.
AGCTGTTTATTGTTAGGTTGGACATTTTTAAGTTGATTTTGATAAAGAAATGATCTAAGCATGTATTAGAAATTTCTCTAGTCACTGAGTTAACACATTGTTGAAAACCATATAAACTTAAAGTTGAGAAGTAGTTTATAACTGTTTGGTCTAGATTTTCTAAAAGATTAATATTGATGTCTCCAACCAATATCTCGATATCCCTTGAGATGTTACTAGAGAAGTAGTCATTTATATCATTTATAAAATACTCTACCGAGGTTTCAGGAGAGCGGTAGATGCAGTTAATACCATATGAAACACCATTACATAGGAGGGCGACCCTCAAGACTGTAATATTTGTAGTATTGAGTTTGTGAAGAGTTATGTTTGCGTTCAGATCTGTTCTAATCAGCACTATAATGCCATCATTCCTGTTTATGTTTCCCTGATTGTAATATGTTGTGTAACCCTGAATTGAAAATTCCTTATAGGAAGTCAATTGATAGCATTCGCTCATAACAAGAACATCGCAATAATAAATTTTATATGACTCTAAGAATGATAGAAGCTCATCAAAATTTTTTCTAACACTTCTGATATTAACATGTAATATATTGAGCTTTTTGTTACTTATGTTTACTTTATTTGTAATGTCTGAAGGTCCAACGGTATCACTAGAAATATCACAGTTAATCGATTCAAGAAGTTGGGTCGTTGGTTCCTTAACCATAGTTAATTTTACCTTTCATAATCTCCAAGTGGTATTTGTATGTTGGACATTCACTGTCAGTTGCTTCATGGTCAAGGCTGTGGCTTGTTTTATACTGTTGGTTTGATATTATACAATTCGTACATTTCATTCCTTGTTGGGTTATGGCAAGATTACACTCATTACGTGAGTGTTCACCTCCACAGTATGCGCATATAGTCTTATTTGTGCACTCTGTATTCTTGTGATAGAAACCATTACATTTGAAACATTGTCTTACAGATAAATTTTCATAGACTGAACATCGTTCCCATCCAATATACAACTTTTTATAGAACAGTATTTTTTTAAACAAACCAGGAGAACACTCTGCGAAGATGATCCATTAACATTTTGATAGTAAATTTGGAGGGTATTTATTGTCATATTCGAGGGCCTCGGTTGTCATGACGCCCCCTTAAAAAATGCTTTCCAGTGTTGGTAGCCGGTCTGAAGTCATTTACAGTGACATGTTCAGGCCAAAAACTTGCAACTCCTAACTGGTCTCCATAATTTGGATTTACTCCAATTTTAAAGGAGCTATAATAATTCCCTGTACGAAGATGTTGTATGTGTAAGTCATTGTCCTCTATATTAAGCTTATTTTTGATGTACTCATATATTGAATGGCCTTTGGCCGATTTGTCAACCCTACTGACAAAAAACCATTTAATCTCAGCAACTCCTGCAAACGTCTGAGTATTATTAGAATGATGATTAGGTGATTTCAACATCAACTTCTTACATGATACCTCTCCCTCTGTGCAGGAGCTTACCTACTTACTAACCTCTTTCAATGTTGAAATAAAAATTAGCATGCCAACCCGTGTTTTTGGTCGGGCTGTATCATGCATTGATAATGTTCTTTCCAATTTGTCGAGTGATATGTCTCTTGCATCAATCTTGGATCCATGTCTGTCAGATCACTATGGGCTGACATTTTTCATTAGGGTTTCCCAATCAATCCATCGACATGGACATTCATACAGAAGGGCGATCTCTGAGGCAGGCTTGCTTAGAATGAGTACTGCTCTACGGAGTTTGGATTGGTCTGTTTTTATGAGTTAGAATCGGCCACAAAAATGTCTGATTTTCTGATCAATACTTACAGCAACCTAGTGTGTGAACACGCTCCCTTGAAAAGGGTGCCCAACTCCCAGCAAATTGCTTCTGTCAACTGGTTTAACCAGGAACTGCATGACATGAGAAATAAGCTACAAGCTCTCAAATCAATAGCCGACTTCTTTGGTAATGAATAGTCCATGAGAGCCTATCGGCACTTTAGGAAATTATACAAAAAGTGCCTTGAGGAAACCAAAAGAACTGCCTATCAGGGTTTTATCTCTGACTCAACAAACAAAGTAAAAGATAGCTGGAAATTGATCAACTACGAGTCTAACAATGGTTGTAACAGGGGTGGTTCAACTTGTATTGATCCTCAGACTTTTTGTGACTGTTGCCGAAAAGCTCATTAAAAGGATTCCTGATTCCAGTGTCAATTTGACTGCACTTTCAATGCTTTCAATGCCCTCATGTGCCAATTCTTTTTTTCTTAGCCCCGTTACTCCTAGTGAGGTTATCGAAGCAATAAATAGTTTAAAACATTCTAGGGCTGTTGATGTTTACCAATTAAATAGTGCTATTATAAAACATACCAAGGACATTCTGGCTATTCCAATGACCTTAATTTTCAACCTATGTTTTGAGCAAGGGCTTTTTCCAGAAAATTTCAAAGTTAGCAGGGTTATACCGATCTTCAAACATTGGTAACAGCAAGAAAAATATTGAGTCTGATAATCTTACGTGTGATGATTTTAATAATTATTTTTTGAGCATTGCTCATAAACTTGTGCAGGGTATACCGCAGTCGGGTACTGATCCTTTGGATAATCTAAGAAATATTTCTGTTCCATATAATTTTTCTTTCTCGGAAGTAAGCTTCAATGAAGTTAGAGATATAATAAATAAACTTAAAAATAAGGACATGGCTTAAATGTTAAAATAATAAAATCTGTAAAAAATCTGATTCTAGTGCCCATCACAAAACTTGTTAATTTTTGTATCAGGGAGGGAACATTTCCGGAGTGTATGAAGAGGGCTCTAGTGATTCCTTTGTTTGAAAAGGGTAGTAAAGAGGAAGCGGAGAATTATCGACCTATATCATTGCTACCTATACTATCTAAGATCTTTGAAAAGTGCATGTCTCAGCAAATAGTATATTATTTTATATGGAGGAAAAGTGATACTTTTCATGGCGCGCTCGTGTTTAACAGCCGAACGGAGTGAGGCTGGTAATAGAGAGCAAGCCATGAAAAGTAACTTTTCCTCCAAATAAAATATGCTGTTTTTTCTTCAAATGTCGACATATTAATGCAAAAACATCTCTTAATAGTAATAATATCTAATTATTATTAAAGATAAATGGGTTCGCAAGGCGACTTAGACCACAGTCGTAGGTGGCCTTGTTTAGACCGGTGTCGGTGAATTATGTAACATAAAGCTGTCAGTGGACACTGTCAACAATAATTATTTTTTTAAGGCGTCTCCGATTGCGTTTTAATTCCGTATTGATAAGCAGTTATTGAGTAAATTCGATTAAATAATAACTAATTTGTTCCTAAATTAGTGATTTTTAGAAATGCAGTCACAAATTGAGTGATAAATACAAATTGTAGTTTAATAAATCTTGAGTTGTTGACGCTTATTTTGTTGTCTGTTTGTATTGTATCTATATTGCTATGACAACACTTTTACCTCCGCCGGCGGAAAAGTGAAAAGTAAAGCTCCGGCGGAGGAAAAACGAAACTTCACGGCCGCCTACACAGTCGAGTAATGACGGATTTGCTGACGTTTGAAGAAAATAATACATTTCTTTGAACGCAATAATCTATTTAATGAGAATCAGTTTGGTTTTAGAAAAAACAAAAACACAGTTCAGGGAATTCTTAATCTGATATCTGATATTATGGATGCATTTGATAGACAGTGCTATGATACAGTTCTGCTTTGTGACCTTAGCAAGGCTTTCGACTGTGTCGACCATGGGATCCTTTTACGGAAGCTGAAAGCCTACAGATTTAGTAATGTAGTCTTAAATTATTGAAATCCTATCTAACAGGAAGGTGGCAGGCTGTGCGGTACGGTGGTGTGACGTCTGCAAAACAGGAGATAAAGATTGGGGTGCCCCAGGGTTCAATTTTGGGACCCATACTTTTCCTTATATATATAAATGACTTGCCATTTATAGATCCAAATGTAAATTACACTCTTTTTGCAGATGACACAACCATCTCTGTTACAGCTGCTACCCTTGAAGCTTCTCTACAGGGTTCCTTGGAGGCACAGCTCGTGGCTGAAGAATGGTTTAATTCGAATAAGTTGCTATTAAACAGAAGCAAAACAGAGAGAATAGTGTTTTCATTGAGAGATGTGGGGACTTTGAATGATCATGTGAGTGGCAATAAATTCCTTGGAGTTTACATTGACCCAAAAGTGCAGTGGGGTGTGCATGTTGAAGCTATAGCATCAAAACTAAATAAAGGTATATATCTGCTGCGTCGCCTTGCAGAAAATGTATCCAATCCAGTACTAAGAACAGCCTATTTTGCGGTTTTTCATGCGCATCTTTCCTATGCTATACTTGTATGGGGGCATGCATCGGGTGCAAAACGTTTGTTTGGACTACAGCGAAGGGCAGTCAGGGTAGTGAGTAGTCTTGGTTATAGGGATGAATGTAGGCCGGCTTTTGTAGAATTGGGGATACTTACGGTGCCATCTCTGTACATCCTAGAGAATTTGCTTTATATTAAAGCGAATATGCATCTGTTCTCCGCTCATGAAGACATACATGCTTATCAAACCAGAAATAAGGGTAATTTGGTATCCGCATACTGGCGGCTGAAGAGATGTCAGGATGGTCCAGGCTACTGGGCAGTAAAAATTTTTAATGTCTTGCCTACAGACATAAAGGATTTGCCATATCTTAAGTTTAAGGAGAAAATGAAACAAATTTTAATGTGTAATGCCTTCTATTCTAACGAAGAGTATTTTAATTATGCTAATGAAAGATAGTTTATATCCATTTGTGTACTGTTTTTAATTAAGTTTTTTAAATTTATTGTAGAGTGACTTGATATTATATTTTGTAGTTTTATTATTTGACGTGTGTACATTGCAACCTGTAATTTTAACATGAATAAATAATCTGAATCTTCAAAAAGGGCGAGAAGGAGGACCCATCAAACTACCGACCCATATCCATTATACCCATTTTTGGAAAGATGTTTGAGAAATTGATTAAGACTAGACTGACTAACTACTTAGGCGTGATCTGTGATCTTACAAAAGCTTTCGATTGTGTAGATCATAGAGTACTGCTGAGCAAGCTCGAGCACTTGGGTTTTAGGGGATCAGTGTTGAGGTGGTTGTCTTCGAATCTGTCGGGTAGAGTGCAGTCTGTGGTGTTCCAGGGCGAGGTATCAATGACACAACCAATATCATTTGTCGTCCCTCAGGGTTCAGTGTTGGGGCCTCTATTGTTCCTGATCTATGTTAACGATCTTGTCAACATTGGAATATCGGGTAAATTTACCATTTTCGCCGATGACACAACTATTTTGTGGCACAGTAAGTCGCCAAAAGATCTACATGGAACAATATGCTCTGATTTAGTAAGTCTTGGGAATTGGTGTAATAGCAATGGCAATATAGGCAAATCAAACATCCTGTCATTTAAGTGTGGCCTCCCGGATTGCACCCTTAGCTCGGAACCTCTCGAAGTTCGAGAGGTTCATAGGTTTTTGGGCATCCATATAGATAAGAACCTCAAATTTTCCCATCACATCTTGGAGGTTTCTAAGCGAATTGTGCGTGGAACTTATGCGGTGAGGACTGGGAATTTGGAGTTGGGTGAGAATATAGCCAGAGGAGTATACTTTGCTTTGGTTGAGGCTCATCTGCGTTATGGAATTTCTTTCTGGGGTTCGTGCAGTGGATATCTTTTTCAGAGTCTCTTCGTGCTGCAGAAGAGGGCTCTTAGATACCTGTGTGGACTGCAGCCTTTTCAATCATGTAGACCTGGCTTCAGGTCGCGAGGAATCTTAATGCTGTGTTCCTTGTTCATTCTGGAGACGTGTTGCTTGATGCAGTCGAAGTACCGTGATTCTATTGTTTCTCATAGTTCTCTGAACCCTACCAGATCTTCCCATTTAGTACCGCTGCCCATACCGCATTCTGCCTTGACCAAAAGTTCTCTTTTCTATGAAAGTAAGAAAATGTTTAATCACCTTCCTCTTGATTTAAGAAAAATCGACAATCGGAACAGATTTAAGGTAAGGGTGAAGGGTCTTTTATTGAGTAAGGCATACACTGCTTTTAATAGGTACAAAAGAACTAAGTTACCAACTGACGAGACTATTTACAAACTGAGAAAAAACTCTAAGATTTGCATTAATGCTGACTACAATGAGTTTATAAATACTGCACAGTTCAATATTTTAAAAAACGTAAAATCCCTGGAAGTACATTAGATCAAAGCGCGATGTTGTTGGGTATCCAAGAGAGATGAAGTATAATGATGTCCTTTCTGGTAACCCCAAAGAGTTGGTTAATTTGTTTTCTGCTTTCTTTCAGTCAGTTTATGTTCAGCACAATGGTGCCCAATCCAACACACAGATGCCTATTCTTAGCGATATAAATCTTGGCACAATTACCGTTAATAGTGACATTGTTTTTAATCAGCTCATCGATCTGGATATTAACAAGGGTGCTGGTCCGGACATGATACCACCAATATTCCTTTACAACTGTAGCCCTACCCTAACGTTGCCTCTTACTTACATTTATAAGTTGTCACTTGGCACTGGGGTTTTTTCCAACATCATGGAAATTTGCCACTGTTACAGCGCTTTTTAAGGGTGGCAATCGAAGCGATGTAACCAATTATTGACCAATCTCTGGACTAAGCTGTGCAGCCAAGGTTTTAGAGAAGATAGTCACTGAGGCTATATTTGGGGCCTTTCAGAGAACGATCTCGATTCACCAACATGGCTTTTATGCAGGTAGATCGTGTCAGACTAAACTAAGTTTATTCTAAAATTTTTTGACATCCGCTCTTGATGCTGGCTTACAAGTTGACACGATTTATTTCGACTTTCAGAAAGCATTCGACCGCGTTAGTCATCAGATACTGCTCCGCAAGTTGGAGGCCTATGGAGTCCGCCCACCACTGCTTACCTGGCTCCAAAGTTATCTCGAAAATCGTGAGCAAGTCGTAAAGTTGGGCGACCTTATGTCTGAGAAGATTAGCGCTTACTCTGGAGTACCGCAAGGCTCCCATTTGGCACCAGTTTTATTTTTGTTATTTATTAACGACCTTAGTGATGTCTTCACACATTGCCATTTTCTTTTTTTTGCCGATGACTTGAAAATTTACCGTATAATCAACAGCAATGACGACAGTCATCTTTTGCAGTCGGACATCTTGAGTTTAAATTTGTGGTGTACTGCAAATAAAATGCAGCTTAATAACTTCAAATGTAAAGTAATCTCTTTTACCAGGAAGAAAATACCAATTTTGTATAATTATTCCATAGGAAACTGTGATATATTACGTGTAACAACAGTGAATGATCTTGGTGTTTTGTTCGACAGCGAGTTGAGGTTTGTACACCACATTGACTGGGTAATTTCCAAGGCATTTCGGATGGCGGGATTTATTATGAGGCAGTGTGGTGAGTTTGGGAATGTTGAAGTCTTAAAATCATTGTACTATTCTCTAGTCAGGAGCCACCTTGACTACTGTTGCATTGTATGGTCTCCCATTTATAGAACTCATGTTGCTAGAATTGAACGGGTTCAAATAAAGTTTGCCAATTTTTTACTATTTAAACTCAGAATCGACAAGACTATACTCCCACACAATGAACGTTTACATATTTTAAGTCTCAAATCACTAGAAAGACGCAGAGTCAAACTCACTCTTTCTTTCGGCCATAAAATTCTTACCAACCAAATAGATTGCCCCGATCTGCTCAGTCTACTAAATTTTAAAGTTCCTTCTCGAACAACGAGACAATTTGAAACGTTTTTATTGAACTACAGCCGGACAGATGTGGGAAAGAATAAAGTGGTCGACAGGTTTATTCCCCAAGACTTCAACTACAATTGTAGCTCAATTACTTTTAGAAAAAGGGTTAACAGGTTACTTGAAAATGCCGCTGATGATCTTTTGCGATTTTAGCTTGCTTGTAGAATGATGGAATAGTGGTATTTTTTGCTATAGGTAACTTGTCCTTATATCTCCCTATTTTTGTTGTTTTGTTTTTTTTTTAGATATGAATATGTAATAACAATTATAATAATTATTGTGAGGTCATAATTGTATAAGAGATGCTCTGTACTATTTGGGCAGCTTTGCCTGTTATGTATGTATGTTTGAATAAAAATAAATGAATAAATATAATATGGAAGAATATTGGAGTGATAATTTCGAGCTGTGATACTTTGCCTACTACTCATATTATTTTACTGTTAATTTGGTCTTATTTTTATCTTTTTATGTAATACTGTTTCTGACAGTGACTATGTTAATAACCTATGTTTGTACCCTATAGTTATGTTTGTCCTAAAATGTTTTAGCAAATGTGTTAAGTATGTGTAAAAAATTTTATTATTAAATAACCTATTATTAAATTTTTCTATATTTCTTTATGTGAAAATCAAATTTTATTATGTTTTAACTCAATTTTTAATCTGGAATGTATCTAATTGCCTTGTGTTCCTTAATTTTAATGTTATTTTGCACTACACCTGTTTTATTGATTTATTTTAATTTTTGTATTTCAAAGCTTTGTCAATGAGTTAGATCCTGGATGATTTTGAGGATGGGAACTACAGTATAGCACAATTCTTTGACCTCAGTAAGGCTTTTGACTGTGTCTCACATGAAATCCTACTTAAAAAGCTTGCATACTACAAATCCTCAGAAGCTAGCATTGCCTTGCTTAGATCATACCTGGAGAAACGACCCCAAATGGTTAGAGTGGGTAGTAGACTGTCTGGAGAAAGGGTTTTGAATCTTGGTGTTCCTCAGGGCTCCATCCTGGGTCCGTTTCTTTTCCTGGTGTATGTGAATGATTTGCCTATGTGTAATTCCATAGCTAAATTTGGCCAATATGCGGATGATACATATACCGGGAGCCGCAGCCGGAGCCAGTTGTAGCGGAGGAGTTGGCAGGCATGGCACAGTCGGAAGCCGGGCTGTGGTTTGATACAAACAAGTTATCACTCAACATAGATAAGACCCAAAAAATGCTGTTTTCCCTAAGAAACTGCGAGGGCATGAATGCTGAGGACAGCGTCAAGTTTCTGGGAGTCCATCTGGACCCAAAACTTAGCTGGGATGTTCATGTTGAGTCCGTTTGCAAGAGACTCCGAAGCACTGTGTTTTTGTTGAGAAGCTTGGCAGGATGTGTTTCTCTGGATACCCTGCTGACATCTTATCATGCGCTGTTCCATTCCACCATCTGCTACAGCCTATTGGCTTGGGGTAGGGCTGCCTCTGCAACTAGGGTGTTTGCTTTGCAGAGGAGGGCCATAAGAATCGTTGCTGGGTTGGGTTACAGAGAGGACTGTAGGCGGGCATTTCGCGAGTTCCAGATTTTGACTCTTTCATCTGCTTATATCTATGAGTGCCTCATGTATGTCAGGAGTAATATAGAACTCTTTGAAAGCCACCATGATATCCACGATTACCCCACTCGCCATGGGAGTGACTTAAAGGTTGCCCGCTGCCGTCTCTCAAAATCGCAGTCAAGGCCAGAGTTTATTGCGGTGAAATTCTTTAATAAACTACCGGTAATTGCTAGAGAGCTCCCACTTAATTCCTTTAAATGCACGGTTGGGAGAATTCTGCTGAGGAACGCATTTTATTCAGAACAAGAATTCTTTGAGTGTGGTCCAGAGTCGTTTTTAAATGTCTAATTTTAATATGTTAGTGTCAGTTATTCTTAATTCAATTTTAAACTCTATTTTAACATACATATGTCTGTCCTACATCTTTTTAACATTTTGACCGTCCATTATGTTTTGTAATATCTGTCCATTTTGCTGTGATACATTTAAGTACTGTCTTTTGTTTTTACCTAGCTTTAAGAATTTATATACTTATTTTTGACTTATGTAAAAATTACCTTGTAATTTATGAACATGAATAAATTGTCTAAATTGTCTAAAGATTATGTACTTTGGACAATAAAGCATATTTTGAATTTGAATTTAAATCATCATAACCTCCTGCACCCTGGCCAGTTTGGTTTTAGAAGAACTGGTCTATCAACAACCCAAGCAATTATCAGCATGGTTAATAGCATTGTCGTGGGCCTTGAAGGGGGCAAGCATACTGGTCTGACTCTATGCGACCTCAGCAAGGCCTTCGACTGTGTCCACCCAGAGATCCTGCTGAATAAGTTGGAAGCATTCTATGGCTTTAGAGGAGTTGCCCTGGCTTTCTTTAGATCTTACCTTACTAACAGACGTCAATGCACTGGCAACTATGGTGACATCTATAGTACTTGTCCTGTAAAGTTTGGAGTCCCACAGGGGTCAGTCATCGGACCCATACTATTTACACTTTATATCAATGATCTATGTACGTTTCTGGAGCCGAATCCCTCTTTTTTATTTGCTGACGATACAACATTGCTTTCATCCTCCGAGAGTATTGAGGAACTGCAGACCAGCATGATTTCTGTTATATCAAGAGCCAGGATATGGTTTGAGGGAAATAAACTTACCTTAAATGAGGACAAAACCCAGAGGCTGATTCTGTCAAGTAATCCTCAAGTCCGCAGTGGAGAAAGTGTTAAACTGCTGGGTTTGATTGTGGATGATGGGTTGACATGGCATGCCCATATAGAGAGCTTATGCAAAAGACTCTCTTCAAGCTTATTTCTTCTGAGACAGCTTAGAGGCTTTATGAATATGGGCGGTCTTTTAAGTGCATACTATGCAATTTTTCATTCACACATCTCATATGGTGTGGTTCTTTGGGGTAATTCTTCTCACTCAATAAGAGTTTTTCAGAAGAGATCCTTGAGGATAATTTTGGGTCTTCACTGTAAGACCACTGTCGGCCGTTTTTTATGGATTTACAAATTTTAACCCTTCCGTGTATTTACATCCTTAACTGCCTCGTTGAAACTCATAAAAATAAAGATAAATATAAAAAAAATGTCGATTTTCATTCTTATAACACAAGAGGTGCAGAGCAATTACGGCCCCCTTATCTAAAACTAAAAAGTCAAAAAATAATTCACTGACCCTTAATCTTTACAATAAATTACAATGCTCCACTCGCCAGCTGACTCTGAAAAAATGTAAAGTTCTGATCAGAGATACTCTCTTAAAACACAACTTTTACTCTGTTGATGAGTTTATAACCACGCCTCTGAATATATGACATATGCGCTCAGATCCTGATCAAGACTTGCTCTAGTAAAATTTATTGTAGTGTAGGTGCATTTTATTTTATTATTATTGTATCCTTAACCAGCCTATGCCCATGTTATGATATCTTAAATCTATACTTTATAGCATATTTGTCTATATTTATACGGTTCTGTCTGTCTGTCATTTTAAATTATGTTGACTTGTGGGTTGTAGGTTTGTATTGTTATTTTATTTTCTGTTTCTTAGTGATTGAACCTTATTTTTAACAATATATTTTGAATCCCATCGTCAACTTTTAGGGTTATGGTTGCTGATTTCTTCTCACCTCGCGGGGAGCAGGTCCTACCAGAAGAAGAGATAGAAGATTTCGCATTTACGCCGGTGTGAACGGGTGGATTTTGCGCAGACGTTGGCATTTTCTGCTTCTGCTCCGATGGACACTCGAGGGGAACAGAAACTGACGGGGAAGAAGGGGGATCATTGTTTACAATGTTTACGCTTGTTTTTCTATTGTTTATGGTCAACTTTACCTGGAGATTTTCCACTTTTTCTTCAAGGAAGACTATTTTCTCTTGGAGGTAATTTTTTTCGCGCAACTCCAACACTAGCGTCTTTAGAAGGCCGGCATTCTTGAGGTCGTGCGTAAGAGCATCTGCGACCTCGCCATTGTTGTTAAAACATTTAGGACACTTTACACTCATTGTATGTACTATTACAAAGCCAGGACATCGAGTAATACACTGACTGTGATAACATTTTCCACAATCAACACAACTTACACAGTACTACACTTTTTTAGAACAAATACTACAAAAATTTGCGGAGCTAACAAACAGGAATCGTTCGTCGCCGCCATCTTTAAATCCACTCCTGTTTTTCAGATGCAGAAGAGAGCTGTTAGATTTATGTGCGGTGCTAGGTCTCGTGAATCTTGTAGGCCACTTTTTCTAAAACATAAAATTCTGACCTTGGCCTGCTTACTTATTTTGGAAACTGTGTGCTTGATTGAGAAAAAAGTGGAAAGTTGATCATCACTTTATTCTTTAAGAAACTCTTATGCGGTCTCTCTTCCTATTCCTACAACTGCTTTAACTAAAAACTCACTCTTTTATAATGGAAAAAAGCTCTTTAATTCTCTTCCTGTCAACCTAAGACATATTAATAATCATAGGAAATTTAAAAGGGAGGTACGCCGTTTTTTAATTGCAAAGGCCTATTATACAATTGAAGAATTTTATAGTGATGACCTAATCTGACATTGACCATAATAATTGACCTGTCTATGTATTTTATGATCTAAATATGTTTTGTGTATATAATGCAACTTAGTTTTATTTTATTATTGATCATTTCTATTTACTGATTATGTGATGATTTTATACACTACTGTGATATTTTAGTCCTACTGCTTTTATTCTTGTTTCAGTTATTGTTTGTGGTTATTATATTTTTTGTTTTATTCCTGTAGTGACTGTATATTAATCATAAATGTTTTTATAGTTATACATTATAATGCTGGGTATGTATGTTATCAGTTTTTGGGTAAATTAAAATTAGTTAGTGATAAGTTTTTGCTTTGTCAATGAAAATTGTAATTTTTAGATGACAATAAAGCTATGTTTGAGTTTGAGTTTGAAAGTAAGTAAGTAAGTAAAAATCTATAAGTTGGAATTGATCAAAACTGGGAAAATTACCCTATGCCGCCAGAACAAAGTCTCTTTGGCAATGGCCCATTGAATAAATTTGTACGCAGTTTCAATGGGCTCCTGGATGTATATGAGGCGTATAGATGCAAAACACGACATCTCCAAGTGATATTGTTTTGAGAAAATTGAAAAAACACAATTAGAGAAAAAAGTCTGGCTTTATTTCTAGTTTATATTTTTTAGACAATTTTTAATCGTAAAAAAATTTAATTTAATTTTATTTGTAAAATTCAGATTAAAAAAATTTAAGAAAAAAGCAAAAAAGATTTGGACATGTCTGGTTTTGCAACTAAACGGTGTGACTTGTCGCACATTGCATTCAACCAGTGATGACCCCACTGCCTGAGGCCTACGATAATAAAAGCGTGCATGCTAACACTTTTTCCTGACAGTCGCCTGCCATGCTTGTTTCACAATAACAAACACTACAATACTAATGCATAATGGCTAATTCTATAACATCGTTGGCGCGAAATAAACATCACGTGTTTGACTTCTATTTTATGATTGGTCGAATGGGACTTGTCGCATTTTGAATCTGAAATCCTGATAGGAAGGTCGCATTTTGCAGTTTACTGCGATGTTTTACCACTGATTTATCAATTATAGTATCGTGTTTTGCACCTTAACAAAACTTAAATGATTTTTAAGCTGAATGTCATAGTGCCAAACACTCCATTTTTTTTTAAATTTGGACATGTCGCGTTTTGCATCTATCCCTATTACAAATGTTTTAAATTTTTTCGCATACTTTTATACATTTATATTTGGCAATTTGATACAGAAATCAACAATGCAACTTCTTGCACCACCCTCTGAACTAGTCAGAGGGTTTTGCTTCTTTTAGCTACCAAGAGCATCCTGCAAAGTAATGAAAGGAATAGAGGCTAAAAGTATATAGTATTCTAATAGGAGCTGATGATCTCCATAAAAAAGGCGGTCGGTAAAAATCATAAGATTACTTGGTTGATCGCAAAAATTGGTAAAAGCCTGGATTCTCAAATATCGTTGTGTACGCCGCCATATTTGTTTCAAGACTAAACAAATCGCAGCCAAAATGACATGTGTTTACCTTTAACAAAGTGCAACATATGTATGATTAGTGATAAAAAAAAACACAAGTGAAAAGCTGAGGCCGAGATTACGTTTATGAAATGGGAATAACCAAACAAATGAGTGCGCCATATCCCTACTATCACCCAGACAAAAAACAAGAGTACCTGTATTATAAACATGGAGTTCGTCCACAATTCCTTCGTTTCCGCCACCGAAAACAACCATTAGATCTTTAATGGCTACTGCTCGGTGTCCATGACGAGGCCTGGGTTGGGGCCCAGTGGGATTAGCGACCAATTTCCACTGTAACGCCTTACCCGCCATTTCATATCACATTGCACTCCACTCGGACATATACCTATATAACCAATAGGATTTCGGAGCCCACTTCAAAACTTTTTAACCTTTATTTAGAACACCATAAATTCATATTTGATTACCTCGGAGCTTACACTCTTTTTTGTTGGAAAATATGGGCATTGCTTGATTAGAAAACTTCATCAAGAAATATTCCACAAAATGTAATACGATTAGGGATGGCAACGATGTGTCGATGTTTTTAAAAAATCGATATATCGAAAAAGAAACATCGATGTTTTCCATCGATGTTCGATATGAACCGATGCATCGTGCCAATGTACGAATATCGATGTTATGTACATGCTGTTGAAAAGCTCTTCTTCTTATAAAGACAATGGCTCTGCTAACGAGTCACGACACGACTCGTTTCGGAGGCAGACCCGCCGACGTGCAATATCAATATCATACCGTGTTTTCTTGTATTGTGAAGATTCCCTATTAAGAGAATTAGAAAAACGCTTCGGCACGCGAGAGCGCGTGAATTTATTAGCATATGGTACATTTTTTGATTCCAGATTCAAAAATGTACATTTTAATAATCCCATTGCGTCTACAAATGTCTTAAAAAAAATAAATAGCCTCGTCCTTAACGAAATAAATTCCAAAGATGGAAGGTCAAACAATTCTTCGCTTGAGTCTATAGTGACAACGACAATTCACATTTACAGAATAAAGAAATTGATATATGGAGCAATAAAATGTTAGATTAAAACATGTAACAAATAGTGATGATACAAGATACAATTAGTGCAGAAATACGAATGTACGTACCTTTCTGCACCGCTTTCAAATCTAAAACAAAATCCGATAGAGGAATGGGAACACTTAAAAGCCACATATCCAAATCTCTATCAGGTGGCCAGAAAATATCTTGGGGTTGTCTGGTTTGTCATTTACATTTTTAAATAAAACATTTTTAGCTATTCTCTTAACTTGTTTAATTCTTCCCAAAGCAGCAACGTGTAATTTATGTACCTATACTGGTCAGCGATCACACCTAACACATTTCCTTCCAGGTCCAGGTATTAAAAAAATATGAAATATTTTAATTACACTATAAAAAAACATCGATATTTCACAACATCGATGTTTTTTTATCGATACATCGAAGACATCGATGTTGTCTTTCCGATGTATCGATACATCGGTTTCTTGGTTCGATGTTGCCATCCCTAAATACGATAAAACGTTAAAAATAAGAATCAGTGTTGCCACTGCCAGAGCAACAAAGTAAAAAGTCGTCACCGACTGGTAATACTGGTATGAAAAGTCGTCATTTTGTCGTCACATATTCGCGTCTACCTACAGCAATTTTGAGTCTTCATGCATGTGTATACGTGCTAATTCATATATTTTTCAAAGTTGTTTTTCCTCGATTTTGGGCATGCCTTGGGTTAGTTTTGTTTGTTTGCGCCCCCGGAACAAGTGAAGCGAGCGGAGGACCATGCGTGAGGTGAAATATCAGAACGACAACACCGGGCTGCTGCCAAATGCGCAGGTTTGAAGGTCGAAAAGTTGCTGTAGGCTATAGGTCGACGCCAGTTCGTCCACGGCCACCTATACGACAAGGCCAGGAAGCAGCAAATAATGGCCTGGTTCGGGTATTAAAATGGAGTTGGAGTGGAGTACGAGTGGATTTTCGGGCACGTGATCTTGGAGCGTATGGAGTCAAAAGTCAAAATGTATAGTCGAACGATTCGGAGTTGTTGCTGACGGATTCAAGACAGCTGTTTTCTGTTTTCAATTTTAATTTTTAGGAAAAGGGTTTTTTTAAGAGAATTCTGACACAATGTTCGCTCAATTACAAATTTTATTAATGTTTTGTTACATAGTACCTGTGACCCATCAAATATAACGGGGTTACCTGCCTCGTCTACAACAGGACAATGCGGATATTTACTTATTTCCATATTTTTATAATCTTGGACTACACATGGCCACAAAATTTGTGCATATGACCCAAACAAAATTCAAATTCTCAAGAAACAAGACACAAAAAGAAAATCGAAAATGACGGGTGGAACTTTTGGAGTAAACTCTTTTTACCCCACCTCGTATAGTCGACCGCTGAAAGAGCTACTCCATTTGCACGAAAAGCTTTACCCGAACGGCTGGAGCATTTTAGGTATGCACGGAGTGAGTGGCGTGAGCATCCCGAACGCGCCTTATGAGTCATCACGGGTCGACCAAAATATGTAAACAAACCGTAATGAGTGTAAATTATTTTTTGGTTTTTGCGGGTAATTATTTTGTTTGATAGGAGTCGAGGCGCTTTAAATTAAAGGGGAATTATTTTAATGTATGTTTTAATTTATTTTCTGCTCACCTAAATTACCAGGACGTTACCAGACATTCTTTGTCTCTGGCCTTACCTTGATCTTGCCCTTCTACTACCTAATAGTGCTTCCTTATTAATCTTAAAATAAGACAATATGGTAAAACTGGACACAAGTTTATTAATTATAAAAATAAATATGAGAAATATAGACATGAAATAAAAATCATATCAAAGATAGGGATAAACTAAAGTTACGAGTAGTAGATGAACGGAATATCTGAATAACATAATTGTTTTGTATTTTGCTTGTTGGCTTATAATTTCCATTTTTGATAATATGTATGTATTAATAATATAAACTATGTGGTTAGTTAATAACAAATGTGATTACAGTTAAATGAAATATGTAGCCCAAGATCAAAGCAGCTGCAAAAGGCAGTATTTTACGTATAAGTATTCAAGTAGATTTCTCAGAGTAAAGCGAGTTACAAAAAGTAAAAGGTATATCCCTAACAGCACAAAGATATCTTAAAGACGCCTTAAAGATGCCATGTTCAGATATTCGAGACGTCTTACAGATGCCTGTGTACGCCTTGCGTCGTCTTTAAGGCATCTTTAGGACATCGAATGTTACAAAAAACGACGTCGTAAAGACGTATTTATATGACATCTTAAAGACCTATTTGTATGACATCTTAAAGACGTATTTATATGACATCTTAAAGACGAACTCATTTTAAAACCATTTTTCCATGAATTAAAAAGATCATTTTTAGAAAAATATGTAATTATCTGTTATTATCAATACACTAAATTACATGTTTAATGTTATCTTAATTGGTTCTTCTGCAATCTGAGACCCTCCTTAGCCACTCCTGAATGGCAACCTCAGCCTCAGCTTCTTTAATGGATTTTCCAAGTCCTGACTGCTCAACGACCTCTACGTTTCGACTTTCGACCTCCGTTTCGACACTTTAAGCACGATAAACGTAACGATACAAACCACAAAGTAATACAAACTATCAGAGATTTATTATATTTCACAAATTCACAAGCTGAAATCTAATTTTATCGAGAATGAACACGAACAACAGATTCTTGTTTCGGTTCGTAGCGAAACAAGACCTGTTTTGGATTTCGCAGGCTAATCTGAGATCTGCGTGTTTATATTTTTCGAAATTACCGGTAATTAACAGCTTTTATATAGCTAGTTACCTATTACTGCTTCTGTGCTCCTGATACAAAGCAGTAATTAGGGGGGGTCGTTGTACCATTGATTTTTCAGTATTTCCGGGGCGGAACCCGGAACCAAACCACCCGAAATGATGTCTGTAGTAAACACAGACGATGACGTTTCTGTTATATCCCTCGACTCGGACTCGGGGCATTCCTTGAATGAATCCCGAATCCAACTGTATTTGTCCAAATTAAAAAACCACTCGAAATGTAATAGATGTATAGAAATTATTCCATTACTAACCAGTGCAAACGCTGGTTCGAAACTCGAAATTAAAACGGCCATCGATACAGTGAAAACTCACTTGGCCAGGGACCACAAGGCCGTAGACACGAATACATCGAAAGAACTTGAGCAAAAAACAAACCACCAAAAAACACCGTCACAAAAACCGCCTAGCGTCAACGAGGCAGGTATACTTGCGCAGTTTGAATCTGCGCACCTGCAGAACGTAAACGAAGACAAGGCACAATTCAAACTCCCGTATAAGACCACCCCCTTCAAAAAAGGGATCAGAATGGTAAACCTGGACGTAGGGTGTGAACCATTACCCCTGAAAAACAAATTTCAGCCCTTATCGGATACCGAGACCGAAGATTTTGACGATAAAAGCAGCCAAGCTTCCTCGCAAGCTTCCACCGCCCATAAAATTCGGAACAAGGTAAAACGCAACCCTCCAAAAAAGGACAAAACCACTAACCACTAACCTAAACCTTCACAGTCCAAAAAGACACCACTGCCACCGCCAATTGTCATTAAAGGTGGAGCACAAGATCATGACATAATAAAACAAACGCTTACAGATATGCACGTAGCCGACTATAGCCTGAAATATACTAAAAATTCGGTAATTATATATTGTGCTCTTAATAAAGACTGGGCTAACCTAAAGCGACTATTCGAAAGGGAGAAAATTGAATTTCACTCATATGCGGAGGCAAGTCAGAAGACTCACGCCTTCGTATTGAGGGGATTAGACGGAGGCTTCAAACCAGAAACCATCCGTACCCTACTGGCAGACGAACACGGTTTATCAGTCAAAACCGTGTTTGAAATGAAGAAGACGAGAGTGCCACTATATTTAGTGGTACTCGAGGCCTCGATCACCTTACGTAAACTGAACCCAGACGTCAGACTCTTATCGCATATCCGTATTTCCTGGGAAAACCGACGTGCCACCAAGACAATTATGCAGTGTAAGAGATGTCAGGGGCACGGGCATTCAATGTCCCATTGCCAAAGAAAGTGGGCCTGCTCTAAATGTGCAGGTCCACACCAAATCATAGAGTGCAATAGTAACACTGTAAGATGCGCGAACTGTTTTGGTGAGCACAGGGCAATAAGCACGCAATGCCCAGTGTATATATACAAAATACAGCAGACACAACCATCTACCCAACAACCGAAGCAGGAATACCGGCCAGCGCCACCCTCTGCCAACCCTGCATGGCAAGGAAGCAACAAAACGCCCAGAGACGCAACTGACCAATATCAGCAGCAATTCCCCGCCCGAAGGACAACCGATACAACAGCAAAAGGTTAGTCAAAACAGCAGTCAAGCCATTGCAAATAGTTCAAATAAAAATTCTAATCATAATATTCAAAAATCGCAATCTAACAATCCTGCAAATCAAGTTTTAAACAATTTAAATAACTCGCAAAGCGCTGTAAATCGCATAAATAGTCTCGTCAACTTTGGCGAACTTATTCGAGCGCTAAATGACTATGAGAACCTTATTGAGTCCTGCCAGGGGAACAAGATTGAGGTCCTTCAGGCCTCAATGCAGTTCTTCACGGAGGACTTTAATGATTACAATATATAGTTTAAACAATGCCTATTAACGTTCTGTCATGGAACTGTAATGGCATTCGCTCTAAACTCGGAGAACTGAAAAATTTCATTTATGGTAATCCTAACTTTCACATAATATTGTAACAATTTAAGTTCCTGATGTTTTTTGGAAATATTCTAAGTTGCCGGATAGGTCGCGAGTTTATTTTATTGGTTAGTAAGGATTTTTTCTTGGGCGCCAGAAATTCCTCAATTCTCAAAGAACTGTCAAGTATCACCAATAAAAGCTTAAAAGCTAACAAAAATCACTTGATAGACGTTGAGAACTGCAGAATCTCGTTCTTGCCGGAAATAAAAAATGTTCTTAAAAACAAATTTACAATAATTTTATTTCAATAAATATTATTAAAATTAACAATCCAAATTATAACTTTGTTGAACAGAGTTCCTCTAGAGTTGAAGAATTAAATTGATGTTAGAAAAAAAAACAATTAAAATATTAATTTTTGAAATTAGTCAAAACCAAAAAAAATTCTGATCCAGCAGTGATTTTTACGTTTGCAAATAAAATACTTAGCTTAGACGCTCAACCCTGGTTGGACACACTTCTCTTTACCTCGTTCCCTTTTTCTCCAATTGCCTGTTATTTGTTAGGTCTTTATGGGTAAGGATAACATCAGAGGGCATAAACGTCTTATAGAGCTGATACGTCGAATGCTGCAATGGTACACTCGGTTGATGCTTGATTATCAATCCAAGCTCTTTGACCAATTTCCGTGAAAATATGCAAACAGAAAAAACTTGTTTTAGACCAGAATGTTGGTTGATATTAAACAAAAAAAATGAACAATAATGAACAGTAATTGAAACAATCTCATCAAAATATTTCAAACTCTTTTACTTAAAAATTAAATCTACGATCAAAAATTACAAGACTTGTAAATGAAGGATTAAACTATGATTAAAAGAAAAAAACAAGATTCGTCAATGAATCTGATAAAACTATGTTCCAAATTACAAGATCACTAATGAATGATTAAACTATGTTTAAAGATACAAGATTCGTCAATGAATCTGATAACACTATGTTCCAAAATACAAGATCATTAATGAATGATTAAACTATGTTTAAAAATACAAGATTGGTCAATAAATCTGATACTCAAGTCTACTGCAAAAAAAAAATGATTAAATTTAACTTAAGCACACTTTTAAATAAGTGCCAAATAAATGAAAAGTCCCCAAAAAAAGTTTATTTAAAAGAAAGATTCTAAAAAATAAGCTAAATACTAGTCAAAAATTGATAGAAATAGGATTACTTCAAAATTACAAATTAATAAATATGCAAATTCTTCCTAAGTCAAATTTATGCGATAAGAAAACTGTATGTGCTAAGATCACGATACAAAGCTGATCGACATTTCACATTATGTCACTGTTCTCCCATTTCATTCGTCAAAGTGAGCATTACGAGCCACAAGCAAAAATAAACCGAGCAAATTTAGCTATAAGTTAACAAGGAGCTAGGTTTACAAAGATGGAAAAATTATAAATTCACCGTCGACTGTCGGTAGCGACAAGAAAAAAAAAATCTAAGGTGAGTTCTCAAAGAAATTCAATATTATATTTCATTAATTAGAAATAATATAAAAGAAACTCACCTTAGACCTTTAGAAAGTTAAATTTCCCAAATCCTCCACCGGCAGTGAACTGGAGGTCTCTTTGGCAATTTGGCAAAGGCCTGAGTCGGTTACCCGACTTTTAAAAGTGGCGGATCAGAACCAGGAATTAGCTAAAAACACAAAAGACCAACAGAAATCGGTAATAACGTTAGGTTAGTTAAAAATTCTCCTTGCTAACTCGAACTACGCAGTTAAATGTTCCTGTAAAAGTTAACGAAATTTACGATAAATATCAGACAACTCTGTAAATATACTAAAATAGATTGAGTAGAGGGTCCACTAAGATCATTTATTCAACAATACTTTACAAAAAGCCCAAGATGGCCTGGAACAATGATGAATACAATTTCTAAATCTAGATTAGAAATCTATAATAAATTAAAGTATTGTCGTCTAAATCATTGATTCTAAATCCCTCTAGAACCTGAAAATTGTCTTTAAGACACTCCTAAAACAAAGAAAAAAATTTGTTCAGTTAAAAGCGGAATGTGCAAAAAAACCAAATCACATTCGACCAAAAATAAAAATGGTTCTCACCTTGACGACGTGAAATTGGAGACAAAAACAACGTTCGCCGTTCGATTTTAGAACCGGTCCAAATCGCATTCAAAGGAGTAGGAGGGAGACCATCAATTAAAATCACGATATTACTATCGCCCTCTATTCAAAGGCCAGTATAATAATCATATTTTTATAGAAAACGACGTAAAACTAATACGCCTATAATTCTAATGATAGCTCCACCTATGTACAAAAGATCTAACTTCTAGCGAAATCTGACCTAGGTACCAAAACCAAATCGCATGTATATTTGCATAAAAATCACTTTGCAATATAAAAATCTTAAAACCTGAAAAACCATGTAACGAATTATTTCGTTACAATATTTCTGCTTGAAACCAACATCGATGCTGGTTTCAGGCTGAATT
>MU192229.1:15726-30362 GCA_016904865.1 Pissodes strobi | reverse complement strand
ACTATTTATGTTGACAAATAGATCGAAGTTAAATTATTGCATTGGCTCTACTATGCTATCGCTCCGTTTCTTCTTAATTTAACCTGCTTGGATGGAAACTGAAACCGATGATCGGGACTATGAAACATACTAAAAATTTGGAAATAACACCAACAAAAAATATAACGGATGTGAATAAAACTATAGTCTGGAAGCTATTTGTATGCCGACAGATATAAAAGTTTGTGAATGCAAACGGCAGTCGGGCGTTAAACTTTATCTGCTAAAGTATCACTTTTGTTGTAGGTACCACCCATATGAGTCACTGTAACGTATATAAATTTGAGAAACGATGAAAAATAATATCTTAGATAGAGTCGGGAGATGTTACGAGTTACGAGTCATATCAGTAATAGTCCATTTTTTTATTTCAAGTAGGAACCTCAAGCTAAATAAGTCGAGGACAAAATCGCTTGTGATATTTATTGATATGTTGATAAACTAGTCGCTTTCAATTTTAAAGCTAGAAGCATCTCATATAACAGCGCACAGAACATATCATGGTCAGGATCAGTGAGCTAGACAGCAAAATGGATTGGAGGGACTGCGCTTTTTCAAGGCGTTTAAATTAACAAACAAATATTTTTGTTACAACTTTGTTACGGCTTTACATAATATGCAAAAAAATTCCAGACATTTATCACACATTTATAATGCTTTTTTATAAACCCGTATATAAAGAATACTGATTTAATTGTGCAGTAGCTTTTATACATAATTACTTAACTATGTATTCTAAAATAATATACAAAAATATGGCTCGCTCCGGGGCGGGGGCTCAACCAACGAAAACTAACCAACCAGCCAAAAATGAACATTAGTATGCATAAAAAAAACGTTTCAAAAAAAGTGGCACAATTATTATTTAAAATTTTCGCACAAATTGTGTCTAAATGTGTACTTGATACAATTTCTGCAATTAATTTGCATAAATAATTATTTTGAATTTCTAAGCAATCGTGCAAAATTAATATTGCGTATGCATATATTTCTTTCAGTGTAGTATTGAACATGTGTTGATGCCTCGGTTGATGCCCTCAAGTTAAAGTTTTCACGTCAAGACATTCTCGAATGTAGTTGCTTAATTAGGTAAGAAAGTAATATTAATGGAACACAATTGCAAAAGTTTTGCCAATTCATACTTTTGCAGCATAGTCCCGTAATTCCATCTGATATAATTATTAATTTATAGTTCATAAAGTTGGAATCCTCAAAGCCCGAAACCATGCTTTTTGAAGTGAAACGTCTTTAGGCTTGAAAAGTAAGCTAGTGAACGCATTACCAAAGTTACAAAATGTCTGATAAGGAGAACGCATAACGTTACAAAATGTGTGATACGGCGAGACCAGTCATGGTTCGTCAGGGAAGGCAGGGAACGCAGTACCTCCTCAATAAAAATTACAAAATAGTATATTTTTTAAAGATACACTTAATCTGTAGTCCTGGAAACACAATGTCTATACATAGTTTGCCTCAGTTAGTCATTATTACGTTTAACGCAAAGTTTACAAGGGTTACTGTTATTCCTTTATTTAATAAACAGGGCTTGTTTTTTTTAAACCGAGTGATGAGGACTTTATCAGCGCAGCTGTAATCAATGCGAAAGTACATCCACGCCACAGTTCCGTTATTGGTTTTAATTAAACCAATAGGAATGCACAAATTTGGCAATTAATGGGTGGAGCTAGATGCAATATATGAAATTTGAAAAATGTAAAAACAAAGCCAGTAACTTTTTCTGCTAGATTAGAACTGATTTTGGGCATGCCTTAGGTTAGTTTGGGTTAGTGCCAGTTGGTTGCGCCCCCCGAAGCGAGCGAAGCGAGCGGAAGGCCCTGCGTTTTCCCTCGCTTATCTAGCTCCGCCCATTAACTGTCATTTTTGTGCTGGTTTAATTAAGACCCATAACGGAACTCTGGGGTGGATGTACTATCGCGCAATCGATAGGCCTTTTGCCACTGGCAGTAAATCAGATAATTTCTGTTTTATATGATCCTGGTACACCTGGGTGCAACAAAGACTTCATTGGCCACGTTATCGGCACACAAAAAAAACTAATCTAATGCTTTCATCTCACGATATCCGTCCATATCCCAAGACTGCCTCTAGATCTGCTGTAACCAAAGGAATAAAGAAAAATGCAGCATTTTGACAGAGACCCCTGAAAAAATTAATCTTGAAGAATAATGAATGGACAGAGAAGCAAAGAAGAGAAAACCTACAAATATCAAATCACAGAACATTAAAAAAGTTAAGGAAAATGTACATGAACCTTTTTTGCTTTGATAATGAGTCTCTCGAGTCTGATTCTCAGTCTGAGAGCTTGTCTATTCATGACGAATGATCAGAAGAAATGGAAACGTTCAGTGATTTAGAGAACCGAGAATCGACAAATGATTGACAAGTAAATGATTTTATTCTTGTGTCATTTGCTATCACAAAATCTCGGCTATTGTTTGCCGGCAAGTTTAAAGCTATTTCGGATGGAGGCTTTAAAGTAAAAAGTATGAAAAAAAGGATAAAACTCCATATCCCTGAAAAATATGTAATTAGGATGAGGGACGAAGGGGATATCAGAATGAAGCTTCATACACCGGGAGAACTGCGTACTATTAAGGAAAAAATATGCGAAATTATTAAAAATGTATACATTTGTTCATAATAAAAGGTGAAGAAAAGCATTTCTCTGTCTTTCTGTTCATATTTAGGTTTTAGTCAAGATGGAATAAAAATATTTACGATGTTCAAAGTTGCCCCAGAAATGTTTAAATTTATCCCCGGGTAAAGGTACATTTCAACAGGTGTAAACCAAAAAATGCAGCAAAAATGTATATTATCACTTTTTAATGTTTCAAATATTTTGCAAATTTTGATTCCTGACTGATAGCATAACGTGTGACGAAATAAACCTGAACCTGAAAATTGAAGTAAATGTGCTCTATTTGGGAGTAAAGTTTTTGTTCGAATCTACTCTCTTACTCAATGTTTTTTTAAATCTTTTCCGGAATAAAATTATGCACTTGTTATGCTACTAATGAAAAATGTAAAAGCGCAAGATAATTTTCCGCATATCTCTGAATACTGTTGGATGCAACAGTTTTCGATGTAATTTATCTCGCAACCAATTTATTTGCTTGGAAAATGTATTTCCCTAATTGAAAATACAAGCGAACAGTATGTTAATTGGAACTATTTAGCTAGCAGTTTCATCACTTCGCATTTAAAATACATTGTTCCAGTTCGAGGAGGCGGAGTGGGATTTTATATTAAAAAATATATATATTTCAGCATGGTTAAAATATCTTGTCGAGAAACATATTTGCAAGTTTTTTTTTTGACTCCTTAGAGGAGTTTTTTCTGTTTCTGTACCATCTTATGATTGCGTATTATTTTTGGTTGATATAAAGAATTATAATCCGAAGCAAATGTTTTTAACTCTTTTAGAAACCTTTAACCATACTGAATTAACCAAAGAACCAACTAGAGTAAATATATCATTTAACACTTCAACACTTATTGATGTTATTATTGCTGTGACCAGTGGGTTGGATTGCAAAGAAACCGGGTCTCTTTTTATTTCTGCAACAATTACGGATCACAATTTGGTAATAGTTTATTGAATTCAAAAAAGCTTAAATAACTATTTTTCCGCTTGTAATAATGTTACAAATACTGTATTCGAGGAAAAAATTCAATTTTACAAATCTAGAAAATATGCTAACATAACTTTGGAATTAAAATTTGCACTGATAGACGAGGAATCTGTTTATATAGTATATTTCATTACCAGTCCGGAAACTAGGCTTTTCCGGTGTGCGCACGACAGTTTCTGGTGTGAGGCGTAGCCGAACACCTGAAGTCGTGCAAGCACAGGAAAAGCTGTTTCTGGACGTGTAATGAACGATATTTTTCATAATACCTCTGAGCCCGTTCTCACTTGTCGGGTGTAGGATCCGTTTTTTAATCGGATGTCGCCGCCTCTATTCACACTAGTCGGCTGTCGTACCCGATCGTAGCTGGAGCCAATTTCGGTACTATCCACGAGGCGACTGCGACTGTGCGCGGTGGACGTCGACGAAAATTTTGTTGTGCTGTATTATTTTAGAAGAAAAAAGGCCAATAATTGAATATTTTGGGTGTACCCAATCCTGAAGGAACGATTTTCTTTGGGAACTTTTCAAACCTTAATCACTGAATTGAAAAGTGGCAAACATAAGTTTTTAATTATTTTAGAATGTCCATAACTACATTTAACGATCTACGGGCACGAGTTTCAGCAGGCATAAACTATAAAAATACATGATTAGGTCAGTTGATAGGAGGTTTTCAGGCCCGACATCCGACAAATGTGAACAGCGCCATACAAGCTCATATACGAACGAGATCCGACACGATTTTTGATCGGGCGTGCGGCGCTGGCAAAACACCCGACAATATTTGTCGGAGCCGACAAGAAAACGGAGTCGGATAGATGTGAACAGCTCCATATAAAATGTATTGCCACTAGAGTACCCGATATTTTGTCGGATCCTACACCCGACAAGTGGGAACGGGCTCTCTCTGAAATCAAGACAGAAACATAAAATTATTATAATTTTACGTATCCAAAATCATGTCATAATACATTTTGTAATCACATGAAAGCAAACGTCAAACTTGCAAGACAGCAAGACAGGTATTTAACTAATATTCATCAAGCGTTGCTATGGAAATGCGTTTATATGCTTTGTTGTAATTGAATAGGCAGCTAATCTTGAAGTATTTGTGACAAGTAATGTCAGAATAAATAATAGTATATTATTTTATATGGAGGAAAAGTGATACTTTTCATGGCGCGTTCGTGTTTAACAGCCGAACGGAGTGGGTAATAGAGAGCAAGCCATGAAAAGTAACTTTTCCTCGAAATAAAATATGCTGTTTTTTCTTCAGATGTCGACAAATTAATGCAAAAACATCTCTTTTTAATAGTAATAATAATTATTATTAAAGATGTGGGTTCGCAAGGCGGCTTAGACCGGTGTCGGTGAATAGGCACAGGTTGTTGCTATAGTAATGTAACATAAAGCTGTCAGTGGACACTGTCAACAATAATTATTTTTTTAAATTTGCGTCTCCGATTGCCTTTTAATTCCGTATTGATAAGCAGTTATTGAGTAAGTTCGATTAAATAATAACCAATTTGTTCCTAAATTAGTGATTTTTAGAAATGCAGTGGACAAATTGAGTGATAAATACAAATTTTAGTTTAATAAGTATCTATGTTGTTATGACAACACTTTTACCTCCGCCGGCGGAAAAGTGAAAAGTAAAGCTCCGGCGGAGGAAAAACGAAACTTCACGGCCGCCTACACAGTCGAGTAATGACGGATTTACTGACGTTTGAAGAAAATAGTATATTATTTTATATGGAGGAAAAGTAAGACTTTTCATGGCGCGCTCGTGTTTAACAGCCGAACGGAGTGAGGCTGGTAATAGAGAGCAAGCCATGAAAAGTAACTTTTCCTCCAAATAAAATATGCTGTTTTTTCTTCAAATGTCGACAAATTAATGCAAAAACGTCGCTTTTTAATAGTAATAATAATTATTATTAAAGATAAGTTGGTTCGCAAGGCGGCTTAGACCGGTGCGGTGTAGGTGAATAGGCTCAGTTTGTTGCTATAATAATGTCATATAAAGCTGTCAGTGGACACTGTCAACAATAATTATTTTTTTAAAATTGCGTTTTCGATTGCGTTTTAATTCCGTATTGATAGCAGTTATTGAGTAAGTTCGATTAAATAATAACCAATTTGTTCCTAAATTAGTGATTTTTAGAAATGCAGTCACAAATTGAGTGATAAATACAAATTTTAGTTTAATAACTCTTGAGTTGTTGACGCTTATTTTGATGTTTGTTTGTATTGTATCTATGTTGATATGACAACACTTTTACCTCCGCCGGCGGAAAAGTGAAAAGTAAAGCTCCGGCGGAGGAAAAGCGAAACTTCACTGCCGCCTACACAGTCGAGTAATGATGGATTTACTGACGTTTGAAGAAAAAATAATTTTACTTAAAATTAGACTATTGACGCTAAAATGTACTAGATTAATCTTGTAGACTGCATCGCTGTATAATTTTAACCCAATTTATTATACTTTATGCTTATTCTGTGACTAAATAACTGCAAATTTAGCACTTAAAATCAGGGAACTGGAAAACTTTTCCCGCTCCCTAATTAGAGACCGGGAAAATTTTTCCTGTGCCCAGACCGAAAAGACTTACTTTCTTTGCTCTACAGAGACGTCGAAAATGATAGTTTTCAGAGAGGTATTATGAAAAAATAGTTAACAGCATAAAAACAAATGCTATATGTGAAGACCAAATATCTATTAAAGACCTTAAATTGTGTTTACCGTATTGTGTGATGCATTTGATAAACATTATTAATATAGGATATATTTCCAAGTGATTGGAAAAAAGCAATAATTAGACCATTACCTAAAATATCAAATCCTAAAGAAGATAACGATATAACGCCGATAAATATATTGCCAGTATTGCCAAAATTTTAGAAAGACACATTTGTCAGCAAATAAATGATTTTGTAGATTCTTTTAACATTATACCAGGGTATCAGTCAGGTTTTCGTAAACACTTTAGTACTATAACTAGCCTAGTAAGTTTGATCAATGGCATACGATGTAACATAGACTTAAAAAAAATCACTTGCACTGCTCTACTTGATTTTAGTAAATTGACCATGAGATGCTATTGGCCAAGCTAAATTACTATGGATTTTCAAAAAAGTCAATACATTTTCTCACCTCTTATTTAAAAAATAGATCTCACTGTATTCTAATACAAAAAGAAGAAAATGTTGACAAGTCAGATTATGTGTCACTGCCGGCGGGGATGCTAACCCCTTGCTATATTTTCACTTTATATTGCTGATATGACTGATTGTATAAAATATTCGAAGCTTCAGCAATATGCTGATGATTCAGAGTTATATATCTTATTTCCCTTAGATAATATTATCTTAGCTCAGCAAAATTTAAGTTCTGATTTAGAAAGTGTAAATGGCTTTGCGACACAATATAATTTGCTTCGAAATCTTGCCTTTTATTTTTTGGAACCGACCGATATACACTTACAACTATTTCTAATGATTTTACGGTAAATATTTACGGTGAGGCTATTCCCATGGTGTCTGAGGCGAAGTATTTAGGTTTATGTGTGGACTCACGCCTGTCTTTTCAAACTCATATTAAAAATAAGCTAAATATAGCATATATGCATTTAAGAAATTTGTATTCACTTAAAAAGATACTACCTTCAAAAGCGAAATATTATCTATGCGATACTCTCATTCTATCCTTATTGGACTATGGTACCAGAAATATAAACGACTTTAGCATTCCACAACATAGAACATCAAACTTTCAAAAATCAATTTTGTTCAAAGCAATCCAAATGTGGAACAACTTATCAAATAACATAAAGGCTGATTTTCATATGACGATCGTGCGCCGACTGTGCACATACCGTGCCGTTTTTACTTTACATCAAAAAATTGAATGTTTCATGTGAAACGCACTGAAGCCCATATTTACATTAACACATAAGGACGATCGTAACACAGCACGGCTCGTATGTGAAAATCACCCTTTAAAGAGCTTTCAGCCATAAAAGTTTCTTCTTATATAAAAGAGTATCTTCTTAATGCACAAATGAATGCCTAATACTAAATTTATTGGTTGTTTATGCTGGAACCTAAAAAAAATTAAATACACTGTTGGTCTTACCCTTACCTATATTCTAGTAAATTATTTAATTAATATTACGTAACATTCAGCGGTTCGTCTCTGTTCTCCTGCGTTAGTTTGGGTTAGGAAAATTCCTTATACAATGGTAATATATTTTTAGTTTATTTACGGCTGTTCCAAACAGGTACACTGAATGTCTGTCTGTGATATCGGTCTGTCGTCAGGGTTGGTGACCATAATCACGGGGCAGTCGTTTTACTGGGATTAAAGTGTTACATTAAAATATTACTTTTTATTTACTGTATTATGTCTGATTGGTAATAAATGTTTTTTGAATATGAATTTGAAATTAAGCAACAATACCCAAATTAAAGCTAAACTTCAAAGTAGTACAATTTTTTTTAACCAGGGTTACCTCACATATTTCGGCAAAAAGAACACTTCGCCGGATTTCAGTAGTTCATGGTGTCAAAGATAATGAAGATTACGGAACGTGGCACCGACCAAGGTTGTAAAAAATGTGGAAAATCCAATCCGAGTTGATTTCCACTTTTCCTCGTCTGAAACAGCTTAATGCGACAAATTATTGTATGTAGTTTGCTTTTATTTTTATAATCCGATAAACTTAAATCAATATTATTATTTAAAGCTTACTGTAGAACTTGACACCAACAGAGTCAAAACACTTTATTTATTTAGAGGCTTACTAGTACCAATTAGAATTTATATTGAAATAATTAAAAAAAGTAAAATGGATTAAGATAAGAGACTTATCTTTGTTTAAGGGGAATTTATATCATTATATTGTGATTGTAGCAGATATATTACATACGTCTAATAATCGTTCGTTAATTGGTTAATGCGTATGCAGATGCTTGAATAAAGTGACACACTTCACATAATCAATGACGAACAAAAATAGAAAATAACGAATTAGTTTTATTTAACATAAAAACGAGCGATAAATAAAAAATCATACGTTGTATAACGCCCCTGAATAACGACTAATCTTACCTTTTTATTACATACTTAGGGTAATATTGTTTTTACATAATTTTAGATCCCTGGACGTGGAAAAAGCTCATCGAGTTTCCTATTGGGAATATGGCAAACATGCTCGAGTTCAATACAAATTAAGCAAAGAAAACTAGGAGAGAGTATTAAGTATTTGTACATACATCATTTCAGATACCTGGATGTGGAAAATGCTCATCGAGTTTTCGATTGACCATGTTTAAAATCCTCGAGTTCGATATCAATTAAGAGAAGAGAACTAGGAGGTAGTATTACGACATATCATTTCAAATCCCTGAATGTGAAAAACGCTCATCAAGATTACCATTGAAAGAAAAAACTAACCACGAGGTAGTATTAAGTGCTATAGAGGTCTATGTAAATATCTGCAAGGGCATTATGTGATATTGTCATCTAAAAATACAAAATGTGTTCCGCATAATATTCCCGTATATTTCGCTTTATTTTCGGCAATAAATTCATATCCCGATTCATCCGCAAACAAAACAACTGATTTCCATTCTTTCTCCTTGGTTTCCTCAAGCCAGCTTTAAAGCAATTCGTTGTAAAAGACATGCTGACTTTGTTCGCGAACCTTTCCTTAACATACTATTTTCTTCAAATAAATGTTGCTTTATTTTTTACCGGTGGTTAATGGTTAATGGTTTTCTTTTGGCACTTATTATGATAAATCTATATTTGGTCTATTTAACTGATCAAAGTGAGGCCTTTTATTTATCCAAATCCAGTGTATTTAAAATGTTGGTGCAACCTGCAGATTAGGATAAACGTAAAATGAAAAAACTGAAAAAATAAAGTTTTGATTCGATACTCTGCAGCAAAAAGATCAATAGGCTTATACACCAAAGGAGAAAAGTTTCCCACAAAAAATGCCGCAGGGAATTCATATGTTACACCGGATCTTCTTGGAGAGCAGCGGCCCTCAGGAACACATCACCTTGGGAAATCACACAACATTATTTTAAACAGAGGTGCACGCAATCTTGATGGTTGCAACAATGCCGCAGCTTATT
The DNA here is from genome assembly GCA_016904865.1 of Pissodes strobi. Lineage (NCBI taxonomy): Eukaryota > Metazoa > Arthropoda > Insecta > Coleoptera > Curculionidae > Pissodes > Pissodes strobi. Next base: position 20,529 of record MU192229.1, on the reverse strand, counting down.
GTATAAGCTATGACAATGCTCTGACAGCCAAGCTGCACCCAGGGCGGTCTGTGCACCATGGACTAATTCTAAATTGGCCCAGTGTGCGGTAATGTCTTGGAACCGCTGGTACATAACAAGATAGTGAAGCTGATATGTGAGAAGCCATAGCTGAGTGGCGAGGAACTTTGTCTGTGAATTCAATGATTCACAGAAAACTGAACGCCCTGTTATTATCGCCATTATGCAAACATAGGTTTGGTGGGATTTTATTCATAGGGTGTGAATTGAAACATGTATTATATTTTTAAGTATTAGCATTGTATAAAAAGAAATAGTAGGATATTTTAAATGTACTGCATTCTCCTTCGCATATTAAATCATATAAGTTGTAATAGATGGCACTACGAGGCGGAAAACTTAAAAAATAAAGTGGCGCCATCTCTTGAGAAGAAGCTACGTTCTTTTTTTATACAATGGTTTCACCTACATTGTGAATTACAGGTTTTATTTTTTTAATTGAACAAAAGTGGTAATGGGGCTGGGTAAAAATCGTACACTGTTGCCAAATGGCCGCCGGTCTACTTACTCTTTTGCATTCATTGCGTATTTTAAAACGAATAATTTTTCGGGGCCCTTTATTTGATTATTATGATTTCGCGATCGGGTAACGCTGGGTACACGGCCGTTACGGTGTGAGGCCGATTTCACGGTGGACGTATTTAGGTACCGGCTTACCGTTATTATTATTTTGATATTTTGAATATTGGATGTCGTTCGTCCGCCGCGGGTTGGAATTGATTAGATGAGCGTCAAGAACAATAATTATAAACCTAGTGGACTGCCGGCTGCCGGTTATAAAGTATAGAAATCTTGTTGGAATGGGTAGAATGTGTGATTGAAAATATATAAGAGCTGATAATTGTTTTAAATATTCCCTTTGTTTATCGTTATAAAATTGCATAGAATATCCTTGTAAAATTGGGTAAACCATCAACAGAGAACGTGAGCTGGGCAAAAATGGAGATTTTTTCTGGAAATTTGCTATATATGGGGGTTTTGATTTCAAAAGTGACATTAATTTTTTTAAAATATTTTGACCCTGTATACCCCTGTGACCCTAAATAGAGGAAGCCTGCGGTTTTATTCCATAAAATCGGTAATAATTTGTTTTCTATAATATGGAAAAATTTGCTTCGGTATTTTTTTTAAACGGAGGCGCCTATTTTTCCTTCTTGGGGGAAAAATATACTTTTTTTCCGATCGCGTTCATATTCGATAGGTAGGGGTTGCCATGTCATGATCCCAAACAACAAATGATTTCTATCCCCCAACACCTCCCTTAAAAATTGTAAGTTTTAAATGATATGCCCTGGAGAGTTGAAATTCGGTATAAGGGAGTTTTCGGGAACGGGGACTCCCAATATGACCTCAAAAAAAAAAGGGGAATATCTTCATTTATGATATGGGCGTTTTCGGGGTTGGGGATTTCCGAAGTGACACCAGATTTTTCTTGGAGCTTTTTCAGGGGATGTAGCCGGGGTAAAAAGAAGATCCTGGACGAAAACGGGACACCGTACCCCCCTCCGTTTGGCCAGGGGAGGGGGGAGAAGGAAAAACTTAATTAATTTCAGAAGAACGGGAAGAGGTACGGGGTCGAAATTTTTATGGTAGGTGCGCCCCATGGGGGCACATTAGACCATACGGGGGGACCGGGGCTGTAATTTAAGGGGGGATTTTGGGGGGAAACCATGGGGGTAGAGGGCTGAAAATTTCAGGGGATGTAGCCGGGGAAAAAGAAGATCCTGGACGAAAACGGGACTCCGTACCCTCCCCCCGTTTGGCCAGGGGAGGGGGGAGAAGGAAAAACTTAAATAATTAATTTGGGGAGAACGGGAGGTACGGGGTTGAAATTTTTATAGTTTTTTCATGGGGGGCCACCTTAGACCATACGGGGGGGCTCTAATTTAGGGGGGGATTTTTTGGGGGAAAACCGTTTTTCGCCCGTATCTCTGCAACGAAGACTCGGATCGAAATTCTGACAAACGATAACCCCGCTGGTTCAAATTTTCACTTCTATCGTGTGGTCTTAAGTACACACATTTTTTTTTCAACGGAAATTAAACTTCCTCTCGAATAACCCAAAAATACTTGTTTTTGAAGGTTATGTTTGAAACTTTTTAAAAGTAAGGTTCCTATGAGAAAAAGCAAATTAAATTCTTTTTGTATAGCAGTAGTTTTTTCTGGAAAAAATTATTCCAAATTTATGGGAAGTATACACCTAATCTGGGTTAATAGTTAGCCAAAGTAAGGGAAAAATGACAACCACAATTTTTTTTATATGACTACTGGTGTAGAGAATATATGAAAGGTAAATATTTTTACTCATGCATATTTTTAATGTGTTAGTATTTTTTTGCAATTTTTTTTCCGAGGAAAGAAATTTCGTATTGAAAAAACGCGAAAACGGGTATTTTAGTATTTCTTCTTTTTAATCTTGGGAAACATTTCCAGGCCTGTACGTTAAATACATTTAGAGTTATGACTTACCAAAGTAAGTCAAAAGTTGCAGAATAAGGCAAGTTGTTATGTATTTGTCAAAATTTCTATATAGAAGCCAAAATCCATGAAAATTTGGGTTCATCATAGGAACCATACTTTAAAAAAAACAAACGTTTTCTTCAAATTTACATTTTCTTATGGTATTACCTTGGAGAAAAAAAATTTAGAGTAAAAAAATATGTTCTCATTTCAGAAAGATGGGATTTAAATAAAATCAATAATAATTTCATTTTCTCGATATCGTTAGGTGATAAGTCAAACTTATTAATTAATTGCAAAAAAATATTCGCAATGTAAATTAGTTTTTTTTAAATAGTATTTTCATATGTATCACATGAGAAAAAATTTTGTCGGCAAAATTTTCGAAAGGTATGAAAATTTGTTGCTTGGCCATTTCGCGAATGATATTTTTGGTATCAAAAATGTCATGAGCGAAATTGCCGAAAAGCAACAAACTTGAATAAAACCTTGAGCAATAATTTTGTCTACACAATTTTTTCTCGAGTGGTATTTGTCATGACTATTTCGCGAGAAAAACTAGACAATGCACCGTATTAACAAACAGATGCTTTATTTATTTGTTAACAAAATTAAATGTACTATTTAATGACGTTTGTCAAACTCACAATAATAGTTATACCAAACACCTTTTTGATGGACCTGTCATAGTTTTGTCGCTAAAAAATCACTCAATTAACGGGCAGGTAGTAGTTTTGTTAGTAGGAAAGGAGCAGTTGCTATGACGTTTTACCAGTAAAAAACACTCTAGTGAAATACCACTAGTACTTAATTTATTTCCGGAAATTTTTTCTTTTCAAAATTAGGCGAGGGATAATTTTCTTAAAATATTCGTGACCAAGAAAAAATTTCCTGGAATAATTTAAGCACGTGTGGTATTCGGTAAGAAAATTTCACACCAAATTGGTTTTAAATAATATTATTTTAAATTTTATGTTTGTGCCTTTGACACGAGCCTTGAAATGTAACATAGAAGGCTTTGAATGATTTTGATTAGATAGGTATGTATTCCGTTGCCGTAGCAACCCAATCAAACCTAACCTAAATCTTGTGTGTTAGTGCATAGCGTGAGCGTGAAAAATATGACTCGTTTTGGTCAGGAAAGTAACGAAATTATTCGTAGTGAAATTCAGCACCTAACACCCGTAAATACTAAGAAATCTAAAGCAATTATTTGGAAACAGTTCACTGACTTTTGCTATGAGAAGTCTTATGAATTCGATAGGGAAAACATACCAGTGGAGGAGTTGGCACTGATTTTGGAAGATTATGGTTTTAATATGCGTAAGAAGAATTCAGAGGATTACAAGGAGAGTGTCGTCAAAGTGTTATGGAATTCTACTGCCAAACAGTTACAAGAACATTTTTATGAAAAGTATAAACGTAAATTTGATCCCTTTTCGCACGTGGAGTTTGCGAATGCTAGAGCTGCAAAAAACGCCAAATGTCGACAGTTGCAAAAGGATCCCTCTAAACGAAAGGCAAGTGCATCAGTTTTACCATTAGCAAAAATTAAAAAAAAAACCTTGAACTCTGGGATGAAAACACTCCAGAGGGATTGCAGAAAAAGTTTTTTTTTCATTATTGCTTATGAACTGGCTTGGAGAGGTGGAGAAGGAGCTTCAGTATGTTTAGAGTATTTTGTGGAAGAATCGGATCATGAAGGAAAGCAACAGGGCGGGCCGGGCGCCTTGAATATGATCCAGTTTTTTCTAAAACTTCCCAAGGAGGATCGAAAAAACTCGCAGACAGTAAATGGTTAGTACCAAACATAATCAATCCAAACAGGTGTCCAGTAAGACTTTTTAAAAAATTATTGAGCAAACGGAGTGACGGAATAAAAACAAACCGTTTATTTTTAACCATTAATCCAAACTGGGAACACGCAAATTCCAAAGGTTGGTCCAAAATTGTCCCGTTGGACACAATACCATCCTTTCCTAATTCAAACCAGCGGCATCATTAATTGGAATTGACACGAAGAAAGTTAAAATTACCAATCATTCTGCTACTGCAACGTCTGTGTCAAATTTGGCAAAAGCTGGAGTTCCCGAACAACAATTAATTAAAATCACGGGACACGGAAATAGCGAATCGATTAAACCATATCTACAAATAGATGTAGATCATCATCACGGAATAATTGGAGCCATGACATCTGTTGAAAATATTGTTGTGAGTCAAGAATCTCATAAGCCGCAGTCTTCTACGGTGTACAATAACTGTGTGTTTCACATTACCAAT
>MU192229.1:0-15326 GCA_016904865.1 Pissodes strobi | reverse complement strand
TTATTTCTATAATTACAGTCCAATTTATGCACGTCCGATTAAATTCCATGACACGCGGTACACGTCTGGCATTGGCACCCCCACTCCATGTTTATGAAATGGTAACTATAATGACACTTTTTTTAAAAGCCTTAAAAGCTTTAAAGATGATGCTTCCATTTTTCTACGCTGTAGGCACGCAAATTCTGCTCAGATTTATACACAAAATATGAGCAAATTAGAACAAAGTATGCCGCCTAGTGAATTTGAGCTGTTTTGTGATAAAGGATATTTTTTATGACGCATGCATCATAATCAACGAATATCGCAAGCGACAACGTGCTTAAAATGATGTTTATGATGCGCCTACTTTTTTAAAGGTTGCTATAGAAACATTTGATCTACCTTTTTTACCTAGATATTTAACTGCCGTTTAAATTACTATATGTCAAAATGAAGGAACACATTTAAAAGCAACATTGCTTTATTCTAAATAGTAACTACGTAACTTAAAAAAGTAAAACATTTTTGAGAATATGATGCGTTCGTAACAAAAAAATAGCGTATTATATACGTGCATAAAAGACCTTTAAAGCTCTTGCGTCTTACAAAACACTACGCTGCGCGTCGTGTTGGTAAAATTTTGCAAAACCACAATCCTTTTGAATACCATTTTAGTAAGTTTTCATAAGGTATCTAGTATGGAGTTGTCGCAGAAGAGAACGTTAACTGTCACAGACATGGCGAGAGAAATAGGATTAGATCTAGTAGAATCTATGGTAGATAAAAGCTTTTCTGAACTGCATTTTAAAATGAAAAATAAAGTAAAATCATTAGCAGCAGCAATCAAAGCAGTAAAGTTGCATGATTATATCATGCTTGCCCTGGAATTGATTGCCTTTGGCTCCACAAATGATTGAATTTGGTTTGAATTGTTATAGAGCCACTTCGGCCCAGGCTCAAGGATGTAAACTGCACAAGTGCAAGTTTAGTGACCCTAATGAAATGTGTACCTAATTTCTTCGATTCGGTATCTAGTCGGATACCGTTTTCAAGAAAAGCAAAAAACTAAAAATGAAAATGGTTAGCAAATACAATGAAACAGTAAAAAGCTCTTGCAGATTGTCAGGCTTTAAACTGACTTACTATCATGCTTCTTAACTCACAGCAGTTATTTAATAGAATAGTTTGTCTGAAAAAAGTGACAAAGCCAGTTTAATACCACTGTTAATATAATATATCTTATGTATTAAAACATTTTGGCGAAAATGTGATAATAAAATTGTGTTAGATGGGTATACTAACATCCCCTCTACAAAACATGAAGAACATTGACTAAGAAAATACCAGTTGAAATTATTCTCAGCTGTTCAACAATCATGCATATAAGTAAAGCAGATTTCTAGGCGATGAAAAAAATTAATTTCAATTAATACAACTACTAACTTAGAGAGCAATTTAGAGAGAACAGTATAGATGAACTACGAAAAGTTGGTTATGAATTTGTCTCCTTTATGGACGGATTAGAAGGATGAGAAGGGTCCCGAGACATTAATGAAGAACCATATAGACTTTACAATATTGGTATAGCTAGCATCGACAAATCTTTTGATTTGGCCGTTCTCCCCCCAACCAAAGATGCACTGAAGGTAGTGTTTCAAATAGTGATTACATTAATGGCAAATTGTTTTCTTTTTTATTTTCACGACCTATCTGCAAGTACAGCAATGGATGGGAAATTTCCTAGCCCCGGATAAATTTGGATGGAAGGTATCAAAAAATGAAATGTGTGCAATCACAGTGCAGCGATCTCCTGCAGCAGAAGAAGTATCAAGTCTGATCCACTGTAAATGTCGAAACGGCTGCCAAAAAAATTTGTATGTTCACAAGTCGAACGCTCCAGATCTATGTGCCTTCACTTCCATGGGATCGACTGCAAATATGCTTGTGTTCTAGACGAGAATCTTTTGAATGACTGAGTTTTTGTAATAAGCAGAATGTAAAGATAGTTAGTGGTATTAAAAAGTAAAATGTAAGCCAAAATTTTTTTTTCTTTTTCAGTTTTTTGTTAGGAAATTTATATTCTTGGCTAGATCTAAATTAAAGGATCATTTCTTGTTATGTTAAGGTTAAAATTTCGTAAAAATAAAAAAAAAATTGCGTGTGCTTAAGACCACACGATCGAAGTGAAAACTTCAATAAGTTTAGATTAACAACTTCTTAGCTGATGTCCATTTAGAACATATACGCCATCGTTTTGTCAGAATTTCGATCCGAGCCTTGGTTGCAGAGATACGGGCGAATCACCGGTTTTCCCCCAAAATTCCCCCTAAATTACAGCCCCGGCCCCCCCCCCGTATTGTCCAAGGTGCCCCCCCCCCATGGGGCGCACTTACCATAAAAATTTCGACACTGTACCTCTTCCCGTTTTCCTGAAATTAATTATTTCAGTTTTTCCTTCTCCCCTCCCTGGCTGGTACGTGGTCCCGTTTTCGTCCAGGATCATCTTTTTACCCCGGCTACATCCCCTGAAAAGTGCGGCCCTCTACCTATAAGGGAACATGCCAGAAGAAGGAGCCTTACGTTACATATCCGAGCATGACGCGTGACGGCTAGATCACATTCAACCCCCACAAAAAAAAAACGCCAAAACATGCACAAAGAAGTTTTCACTTCAAAAACATTGAAATTAACCTAAGGGGTAAGAAGATATTTAATTTTTTAAAATTTGAACGGTCGGCCGTTTTTTCAAGATGGCGTTTTAAGCTCACAACGGATTTTTTAGGATTTTTGTATATTTGTTCCTGAACATAAAATCTATCGACTACCATTGAAAAAAAAATGTCCCCTTAAACTTCATTGAAAAAATAAGATTTGCCTGGTCTATAACCATACTTTTAATTTTTTTGGGACACTTAAAATTAAAAAGTTAAAGGGGGGCGGGGCGACATTATAAGGGATCACCGAGGGGATCACCCTGTATCTATAATTTTTTAAATTATTTTTGCGAAAGACTTATTTGGCATAACAAAATTTAGAGCGTAAAGTCTCAATAAACTTAGAGATTGTTGGGATTTTTTTAAAAACAAAATAATATTTATAACTTTTTTGTAGGTAGAAACTAGGGGCATAACTAAAAAACTAGATTAACCAAAAACATAATAAAAATGCATTGTTTGTTGTTTGGACTCTTTTTGAACAATTACATCGGTTTTAAAAGAAGATTTTTTGAAAATGTCTAAGTTTTTGCGCACCCTGTACGTATCATCATTGTTATATAATAAGAATACAAGGATAACATCAATCAGCACGGCCGTATTTCACCTCAAACGTTTATATGCCAATAAAAATGCACTGAAATAGACAGAAACAAACATAGGCCCTGTGCTATTATAAAAAGAGGCAAATATAATATATTATGTCGACGGCCGTTCTCATATATCACGTGCGGGGCGACGTCACCGATTGACCCCTCGAACCGCTAGGTGAAAATATGGGTACTATTGCAAAACATTTGGGTTAGGCATATACTAATTGGTTGAAATGATTGTATTTTTTATACAATGCTGAAATATACACATTGTATTTTCATAAACTTCTGTTTCTGTTTACATTTAATTACGCCCGCACCCCACTTAGTTTTAAAAAAGGTATTTTGCTTGTTACGATGACATTATTAGTTGCCCACAAGTTTTGCCCCACCTGTGAAAATACTCACGGGGCGTGCCTGTTGTTGCTACCTATTTACCTAATGGATAAAAAGCAATATGACCAATTTAAGTATGTACTTACCGCAATTAATCACCCACTTATTAAAATGTTCCTCCCCAACGCGATTTATGGACGGAAACCGGTGGTAAGTGACCGATGGGTTACGCTACTTTGAGTTTTTGAAGTTTGTGTAAACACACACAGACATTTTGTACTAAATTAATTAAAAACAGTATGAATCACATGAAATAATTACTAACACAGTAACACAACCGCAACACACACTCGTGGAAAAGCTACCAGGCGCGCTGAACGAATGAGAAAGAAAACAAAAACAAATACCTAACCTACTCCCATTTCTACGGGAAACCCCCAAGAACATTATTTATCGTTGTTCGACAACTCCAACTAAAAAATCGGCACATTGGCAACCCCGAATTAAGTTTCAGTTCGGAGTCAGAGTCCTCTATTGGCAATCAAATCTACCCGCTGAATAACAATGAAAACTCATTCACCATTATGTCAACAATCTTCTTATGTCTCGCCTAAATTAGTTTCCGTCTTGTAATATAGATGGGGACGTCCGTGTCTCGATGGTAACTGTGGGAGAAAACTCAGCACAGGAAATATCCTACTATTTCTTTTTATACAATGGTATTAGTTACTTTAATAATGCAGCATTTAGTTTGCATTTAATATCAAATATTATGATCAATAAATAAAATGTTTTCTAACTAACCCAAACTACTTTCAAACATTCATCCTTTCACACATAACACTAAATAGTTAACATCAGATAAACTATTAGCAAAGAATATTATATGCTACGAGAATATTCTTTGCTATTAGAAAATATTTAATATCTAACAAAACTTCTTGATTATTTGAATTAAACACGAACTCCTTTCTTTACTGAATTTAATCAAACTTTCTTTTAATTTAAAATTTCAACTGACTGTTTTCCCGTTCACACAAAATATCTTGTTACTTTGCTTCTTCTACATTTCTCTCAAATTAACTTCAACGGGGATATAAAACTTCGAAATTTGATTTGGATCTGAGTACAGGAATAGATTTATCTAACTACAATTTTCCAACCGCCATTTTACCTTCTTCAATCGGCACGAAGAACGGGAGAGACGCTACAACTTGTATGCCTTGAGAAAATGCGTAAAAACATCCAAAAGAGTATCTAATTCAGTTTTGAAAAAGAAGACCAGGTACAACAAATATTTTCTAAATATCTGTGCAAACAAATGAGAAAATGACCCAATATCTTGGCGCCAACAGACGCTTAAAGCATCGTACTTCAGTTATTCCTTAGTCCGAACCTGGATGGTCGATTCCATTATATAATGCACAAATTGCTGTTTAACTGGGGTGAAATAAATTTATTTGGGTTTTAATTATGGCCCAATCATACTACGGACATACAGGGTGTTGTCACCAAACTATACGGTGAAAAACGATAAGTTAAGTATATTAATAGTTATCGGTGGTGACTTTTGCTTAAGGCTTAAGTTGTCTTGAAGCATTGTTTAATACTAATCCGTGTTTGAACTGAATTATTTGTGTATTATGCCTTTTATTGGTTATTCAGAGTATCTTTAGATGTAACAATATGATTTTACATATATATTTTTTCGATGTCATGTAGAATTTTTAATGATTCTCAACCTTACGTATCCAGTAGAATTTAAGTTTTATTATTGTATAGAAATAATCCGTTAGTCAAATAAAACGATGCCCGTGCAGCGTGAAAACTTCAAACGTGCCCCTCGAAAAAGATATCTTGGAACCGCCACTTTTTTTGATACACGGATTTACCTCTGCTGACTTTCGATATAATACGACCAAAAATTGTATGAAAAATCCACTCAAAAAGATATACCAGAATCCCATTGATTTAGATACGTTATTCGAGAGTTTTTGGTAATAATATCATCATTTCCGGCTAGTCCCCTATCTGCTTCCGAAAACCAGAAATTTATTTCTATCTTGGGAATAAAATGTGCTTTTTACGACAATCCAGTGTATAATATTGCCTACCCAAAGGCATTTAAAATACAAATATGATCATGAACATTGAAATATAATAAAGACTACAATATATTCATTCACTGTATTCCCGTATTAAGAGAAAACGTACATACTGCAATTGTGCTGCAATTATATCCTTCCTAAGATAGATACATTTCCCTTAAAATGGGTTAAATCATCATTTCAAAAATTTTAATTAGGTACTAAAAAACGGCGCTACAATTTATTAAGTTGATTTATTAATTTTTTGTGCTAAATTACGAAAATTCAAAGTCTTTTATCGATAGCAGATAAATACTTGGTTTGCCTCGATAGGATGCATCGAAATTATCCTGCACAATGGCGGCTCATTCCTAAGTGCCACCGTAAAAAGTGAATGTAAGTTTCAGTAATATTACCATTATAACTATGCAATTTTTACTTCCTTTTTGGTGTAAAATATGAAATAACTAGTTTTTTCAAGTAAATTTACAGCTGGTGTGTAATATGTTTTAACATTACATTACTTTTCGTTTAATTACACAAATATACACTATATCCCACACGTTTGTGTAATTGAATGCAATATTTTATTTATTTATTTATTCATTATTATTTAAAGTCATGTAAAATTATTTAAAGTCATGTAAAATTATGTAAAAAATGTAAAATCTACTATTTTTACATGGTACGCTATGGAAACTTAAGTGGTATTATGCGCGCGCAGTCCATCTTCCCCTGAGCATCATCGATCACCGGGGTGAACAGAACAGACGTGATGTGGCCAAAATGGAGGGATATTTTGTGATTCTGTGTATTGTATGTGTTGTTCCACTTGCTTGTGACCGGCTATTTTCATCGACAGGTGCTTTTTCGGTTATGTTGAAAGTACTTCAATATGTTTTTGCCAGTTTGTACAAAACATGAACATATTTTACTGTAGGTGTTGCCATTGTACTGTGGTCTTTAGATGATGCTTTTAACCTTTTCCACTGTAGGATTGTCGATAAGGTCGCCGTACTTTTTTACCAAACCAGGAGGCGCCCTTTGCTTTGCTCTAAAGTTATGGCATATGATAGCCTCTGTCATATATTTTTTATGTTTTAAGTATTAGAGTTTTCAGTTTTTTTACAGTAGTTTTTATTAAAGAGTTAATATATTAACAATTTGTTTTTCTACTCTTACTGTTACCTTTACGTTTAATATGTTTGTCGTGCAAATAAGAACTATGTTGTTGCAAGGTTAGGATGTTAGTACAGTGTTATTTATATATTATTTTTTTTACTACTAACATGATAAATCACCATTATTTACTCCATTCCTCAAATGAGAAGTAACATTTCTCACCCTGAATAAAATTAGATGTTAAAAAATTTTTTCTTTTATGACTGACAGTAATATTATGACATTTAAATACTCTTTGAAGGTTTTCCGATGATTGGTATTATGGCATAGAGAGGTAATTCTTGGTCTTATTGTCTTGTGTTTTTCTTTGTTTTTGATTGTCTTTATAGAATTCGTGAGTTCTTTTTTTTTAATATCATTTATGATTTTTATGGGATAGTTGTTTATTTTTAGCGCATCTTTGGCCTTACCAATAGCTTTTTCGACATTTTTGATCAGATAACCTTCTAGCTCGGTTTGCAAGGCCGATAACAACAGATTTTTTTTGGGCTAAATGATGTTTTAAATGAAAATTAAGATATCCAGAAGAGCAAGTTTCTTTAGTATACCATTCTATTTCTATATTATTGCTAGTGTGATCGGAGGTAAGATCTAAAAAATTAATAGTATCATCTAGTTCCTTTTCGATTGTAAATTGAATTTTTGGGTGGTAGCTAATGAATTGGCTTAGGGTATATTCACATTGCCGTAATGCAGTAGTCGAAGTATCTGAAGAAAAATGGTATGTGGAAATAATGTTTTCCAATATACTTTCCTCTAAATCTTCTAGGACTAGTTGAGCTATAGGACTGGATATTGCACCACCCATAGCACAAGCTTCTATCTATTTATAGAAGATTGCATTGTACAAAAAGTAGGTCGACTGTAAAATAAGTTCGACTGCGTTTAGAAATTCATTTAGTGGTACATAATAATATGTGTGTGATTTTAAATGATTCCATTTTTGTAATAACTTTTTCTGCCATAACAGTAGGTATATTTGTACATAAAGAGACAACGTCCAGTAATATTAATATATAGTTGTCTGGTAATGCTTTAATTTTATGAATCTTTAATGTAGTAAGTATTTTAAACGACAATGCTTTTTATTTAGTTTCAAAAAAGATTTGGTTTGTTTGACTTTGTTTAGGAGAATTTTATGGTTTTTAGTTTTTGATCTTTTATCAAAACTACTCATATTATTAGTAATAATATAACAACATATTAATCTTAGTCGGTCTTTTGTTTCGGAACTTAAGCTTATAATTAAAGTTTCAATGTTCCATATTATTTCTGAAATACGAAACGCCACACATGATTTAAGACAAAAGAGCAAAATGTCAAAGGGCAAAAATATGATATTATAAATTAGAGGCTCATAGAAAGCTTTTAACAAATTTTTACGATGGCACAAGTTGAATTTGCCATTCAAAAAGATCGATCTCCTATTTTTTATGTCATCAGTTTATATTTTATAGAAAGACTGCTACAGTCCTTAGAAAACCGCGCTAAGACACGTGAAATTAAACATGTTCTCTTTTGACATATTTTCATTGCAAATTTCATTAAAACACCCTAACTACGTCCGGAATTAAACTAACAGAATTATAATCGTCGGCCGTGAAAATAACGTTATATGCTCGGTTATATGTTAAAACCTCTGCACTGCAGAGAACTACTTTGTTCCGCATAATTTAATATTTCGCACATTTAAAACGCATTTAACTCAGGAATAATACTTTTATAGCATCCTTTGATATTGGGTTCTCAATTTAAGCTTCCGCTCATTAAATTATAGGTAACTTTTTACAAATCCGTAATATTATACTTGCTAATTTTAGAAGTAGCCGAACTAGTGATAGTGCTATTTGGAAGTGAGTATTTACAAATTTTTAATAAAAATAGTTTGAATATTTGTCTTCGAAGAATAGCCGCCAGAACCGAATTTTTATCTTATATCTCAGGATCTCAGGTGAACCAGAGGTGTAACTATGGCCTTTAGCAGACGCATTTGAATACCTATAGTGGTTAATGACAATCAATCAATCAATCATTTATTTTCTGAATTATGTTTGATATACTTACTTATAGTTACTTCATCAACTATTTTATCGTGAGCTTGCATTGCGCACTTTTTTGTAGATTACAAGGTTATGGACCCGTTAACCGTCATCAGATTATAATCTTAGTAAGGTTTTAAAGGTTTATATTCAAATTACTTGGGATCTCGTCCCTTCAATCGTACTGACTTGTTATTACCCATATGCTGATAGTACTTTTTTCTTTTTTTACTAGATTTGATGCAAGGAAAAGTGTAGCGTTGCAATGTTACAGTACTGCGATTTATTTCCTTTAACCAGTCGAATTATGTTGTCGATACTCTCTTTCTAGTGCAATCCACCAGTATCGATGAATGCTGTTCAGAATTGCTCGAAGCCCTGACTCCGTTTGGAGCGCCCTCTTGACGGAGCTCGCAGGTATTTTTTTAATGGACGGGTTCTTTGGCCTTCTTGTCTGGGTTCTCCAAGCGTTCAGACAGGATAAACATGACCAGTTTTGAAATCTGAAATTCTCGTTGATATTTTCGGCCATCAGGTCTAACTACCGCCTGATTTTGTCGTGGGATAAATTGGCAATTGTGCTGCCCTGTGTATTTTATCGGTCGTATTGTCTAATAGTGGTATTTTTCTGATAATGTGTGGATGAATGGTTAAAATTATTTATAATTTAACTAAGGACTTTCCGTGAAACTGAATAACCTACCGACCTTCTGTGAGATTGAATTTTCCTTGGGACTGAACGTCCGTCAGCGGCCTTTTCTATGCCGACCTAGAGAGTTCCCGGTTCCATTTAGCCAGATAAAGGCCTTTTGTCGAGGTGATACGACCACATGGTGGGAAAGTCGCTTCGCAGGAAACGCCAGTGGATTCCACGTCTGCAAAACACAAGTTCGCTCTACCCTTTTTTAATTTTATGTCTTAACTTATCGTTAAACGAATGTAGGTCGTCTATTTTCTTATACCGTACCTATTACCGTTATTTATCGTATTATTTAAGGAATTTACCGCTAAACGACTGTAGGTCATCTATTTTCTTATACCGTACCTATTACCATCATTTATCGTTTGCTTTAATGAATTTACCGTTAAACGACTGTAGGTCGTCTATTTTTTGATATCGTACATATTACTGTTGTTGACAGCTTTTGTTTAATGAACTTACTGTTAAACAACTGTAGGTCGTATGCTATCTTATATCGTACCTATTACTGCTATTTATCGTTTTGATTACTGAACTTAAACAGTAGGACATTTTCTACCTACCTTATATCGTACCTATTAAGTACCATTACTTCTCGTTTTTATTCAATGAACTGACCGTTTTTGTTTATTGAGCTTACCGATAAACAGCTTTAGGTTATCTATTATTGTGTGTCATATTTATTCCTATTCTTATCATAGTTTCTTTAGTGATACTTATTTTATTCATTATCATATCCGAAATTATCTTGAGTGGAGAATGTATTTTGCTAATGTTATGTTAATAATTTGATTTATTTTTACTTTAATTGGTTGTAAGAATCATGGCAGTAGACTGTTTTACTTAATCGCAATTTGCAAATTAACTTGTCGCCTTAAAGACAATATTAATGTTATAGAACATAGATTAAAACTTAGTATCTTACTTTGAGATTTAATAGTCTGATAATCTAGATGATATACATTTTAGAGAATCTTCTCCTTGGTCTATGGGCTCAACTCAACTTAATTTTAGAATTAGTTGTCTTTAGAGTATTTATGAAAACATATAGTATTGAAATAAATAGTTTTATTAGAATCCAGATGTTTATTTTGGTAAGCTAAAGTGGAAGGTAAAAGAATATCTTATCTAGGGTATGTTTCTAAAAAAGCAATGATATATTCCTAGTTAAAAATTAAGTGGCGCTTAACTGACAACTCTTTGATCCACTCTTTTAAATTAAATTATAACCGCTAAGTGAACCTGGCATATGGACCGTTTGTTAAGCAATTAACAAATCGTGTCACAACAGCTAGAAACAAACCCTGCTTTACATGTGGCAAAATAAAGTAACATAAATACTACATTATATACCATATATACAGGAATAATACCCTTGTTCAAGTATAAACAAACATAGGTATTAAAATAACACCTAACTCAAAGTAAACACAATATCAAAGGCTGAAAGCCTACAGGCTATGAGCCTAGGAGAGCATATTTCAGCAGTTAGCAGTCGTTGTTACTTTGTTTTCTAGAGTTTCGAGAGTCCTCAGGCAGGCTTCCCTCGACCGATCAGGTTGGAAGGAACCTATTTGCGCGGGAAAGTTTTAGCGGTTCACCTACTGTGCTCCTGGTAGTTGACATTTTAGAAACTCCTGAAAGCTCGTTTAATAGTTGAGTTTTCTTGTATGCATTATATATTATTGTGTATTTGATTTGCTACGAGGGCCCTAGTTCCTAATGGTATAGGTTAATCCTTTGTATAAGACAAGAATCTAAATGAGCTTAGGTAAATATGCGACAATATTCCTGTCGCATCATTGTGCAATTAATTTACAAAGCAAGAGTTTATATTGCCATCTACTCTGATAGCTAAGCGGCAATAAAAGCAGTTAATTTAATGCCAGTTAACTCAAAACTGGCCTGGGATCGCAAAGAAGCACTAAAAGGGCTGATGAGTCGAAATAGACTGACCTTAGCTTGGGTATCAGCACATACAGGGTAGGAAGGCAACGAAGAGGCTTACTCATTAGCTCCAGCAGGAACCAAAATAGATCAGAACCCTTCTGTAAAGTAAAACCTATACAAAGAGCGACCATTAAATTATTGATGCAAACGTAATCTCAAGAACGGTGGCTTGCCAGGAATGAGACAGGCTAAAGAATTTATCAAAAAACCATCGCTAAAATTTAAATAATATATACTACGTCAGGGAAGAATAGTTGAACTTCTAACATGTTACTGTAGGCTCAAGAAACATATGGGCATGGTTGGATTGACAGAAGAACTGCTGTGTCGGTTTTGTCAAGAAGGGAAGGAAACAGCAGTACACATATCTTGTCACTGCGAGGGAAACCACCAAGAGCTTCCAGACATACGGAGGATATGAAAAGTAAGCCATGACGTCTCACGCGAAGACGGGATCGGATAAAAACTGGCTTTTTATGGGTACACAGAATAGATCTGAAAAGGTTGCAGTGTGGAGGTTAATAGCCTAATCAAACGCGCATAAGGAATGTATTTCTAAAGTCATTTTGGATTTTGGGCACGCGCTGGGTACCAAATTTATGTATGGAATGTATAAATGCGTTACCATGCAATGGAGATTGTTTATCTTCGTTAAAACCATTATTTATTTCTTGCGCGATATTCATTGCAAGCATAGTTTTCCCATGCCCGCAGTGAAAATCCGACTACTTGATCTGGAGCAGGCACGAGCAATCACATTGTTATATTTCGGGTAAGAGGAGTTTTTTAGTGAACTTTTCTTCCGCCATTCTTCCAACACTCTCGAGTATAGGTCTATAAAACTATGCATAAAATGCATCTGTAATTTGTGCTCTACAGTGTGTTCCAGGCGGCAATACAATAAGACAAATAAGTCCAAATTTGTATGTTTCGAAATGGGATTTATACAGGGTATTTTGTAACTTGAATCTAATGTTGGTTTTGGTGCAGATTTCGACAAGTGAAACGTTTTACTGTCACTTGGGGTTTGATCAAAATTTATGTCAAATAGAATACTCTGTATTCTTTCTATTCAGTCACCCGTTTCGGGTATCGTGCCATCATGATCTGCGATCTGTGAGATCTTTCCATATCTGCCTGTCTTCCGCGGCTTTAAAACATTCGTTGAGTGGTACTCCGGTTTCCCTGACAATGTGGTCCACATATCTGATTGGTGATCTACCTCGGCTTCTCGTTCCTTGTACCTTCCCCTGGACGGTGAGTCTTTCCAATCCGTTTCTTCGGACGATATCTCCAAAAAAGGATGTTATTCGCTCGGAGACGATGGTGTGCAGTCTTTTTTTGATCTTCAATTGGTTTAGAATCGACTCGTTTGTTATTCTTTGTGTCCATGATATGCGTAACATCTTTCGCCAACAGCACATTTCAAAAGCATCGATAGCGCGTTTATCCGTTTCCTTGAGTGTCCAGCACTCTGATGCATATGAGAAGACTGATAATACTAGAGTTTTAACGAGTCTAATCTTGGTGAACAGGGTAATGTCATGACTCTTCCAGATCTTAGTAAGCTTTGCCATGGCTTCTTTTGCAACTGCTGACCGCCTTTTGATTTCCGGTGTGCATCCCCCTAAATTCGTTATAAGCGATCCCAGATACACGAATTGATTAACCACAGCTAAACCATTTATTTCCTTGGTTTCTGGCCTGTTGTTTCTTGGTCGGTCGATGATCATTATTTTTGTCTTTGATCTGTTAATAGTTAGCCCTGCCTCCTGACTAGCCATCTCGACTCGCTGTAACAGTTCTGTTAGTTCTTGCTCGTTGCTGGCAAATAAAGTAGTATCGTCAGCATACCTAAGATTATTGATTGTTCTTCCGCCCACAGAAATACCTCCTTCCCAGCCTTCTGTAGCTTTACGGACAATACACTCGCCATAAATATTGAACAGAAGTGGACTTACAACGAATCCCGGTCAGAAATTCCCAGTCAATATATCCCAATCTTTAATATCCCATGCCAAAATATCCCATACAAAAAAATCCCATGGCAAAAATATCACTCTACAAAAAAATCCAACTAACCCAAACTAACCCCCACCGGGGCTTCGCCCCTGGACCCCATTCGAGCTTCGCCCTTAAACCCTACCGGGGCTTCACCAATTTACGTGAATGTGGAACGCTTCACGTGTAATGAAGGATACGTGTAATTGAAGAAACCTACACAACAAACACAATATATTTGTAATTGGGATGTTTTTGTAGCGGGTTATTTTTGTTAGGGTATTTTTTATTTTGGGGTATTTTGGCTGGGCTAAAACTGACTGGGATATTTTCTTCTGGGATTTTCTGACCGGCCACCACTTACAACAAACATCCCTGTCTTACACCCTTGCCGACGCGGAATGATTCGGTCAGTTCCCCATTTACTTTTACTTTCGCCGTGTTATTCTGATATAAACCTTTCAATAGTTCGACAAGGTGCCCTGGGGTGCCCATTTCGGAGAGATACTTCCACATGTCCTGCCATCTAACACAGTCAAAGGCTTTGCTGTAGTCTATGAAACACACATAAGTAGGGACATTAAATTATCGAGATTTTTCTATTATTTGTCTAATGTTGAGGATTTGCTCTCTGGTGCCACGACCAGGAACAAATCCAGCCTGTTCTTCAGATATCTCGGGTAGCAGGCATGTCTTAAGTCTTTCCAAAATCACCTGCAGCATAACCTTACTCGCATGCGCTATTAAGGCGGTTGTACGATAGTTGTCGCAAATTTCTCTGGACCCTTTCTTGTGAAGTGGTATGTATATACACGGAAGTTGTCCAGTCGTCTGGCCATGTGCATGTGTCCCAGATGCTTTGACACAGTTTATGGAGTAATGTTATGCCTGTCTGTCCCGTAGCGATAATCATTTCAAGTGTAATGCTGTCAACCCCTGGGGATTTATGTGTTTTTATTTTGTTGAGGGCTACTTCGCCTTCGGCTTTTAAGATGTAAGGTTCAGGCTCATACACATTTGCTGCCTTCAATTTTCCATTTTCTGTTGCTTCCGGGTGAGCCATAAGTTGCTGACAATATGATTTCCATCTTTCTAATATTTGGTTTGTGTCAGTTAGGATAGTTCCATCTTCCGCTATGCTATTGTGGTTTGGGGTGAATTTCCGCATTATTTGTTTAATCTTCATGAATAGATCTCTGGTCTCGTTTTTGTTCTGGTGTGCTTCGATTTATTGGCATATGTTGTTTAAATATTTGTTTTTGTCGTCTCTGCACATTTGTTTGTCCTTTTTATGAAGCTTGCCGTATTCATGTACAGCGACGTTGTTGGTCAATCCTTTAGATTTGATCTCTTTTCTATTTTGAATTTCTCGCCAAGTCTCATCCGAGATCCAAACTTTCCTGTTGCCGCTTTGCACGGGTGTTACATTCTGACTTGCATCGGTTATTGCGTGTTTTATCCTTTCCCATTTAGAGTTTGGAGTTTCATTGGTGTTGGTGGCGATTTCGCGTAGGTTGTTTACGGCTAGGTCTTTGAATACACTGTTGTCCTTTAGTGAGCAGTTTAGCGGTTTGATTTTCTTGTTCGCTTTAAATTTTAGTTTCAAGCGGACCTCAGCTACTAGGAACTGATGATTTTAGTTTCAAGCGGACCTCAGCTGCTAGGAACTGATGATCGCTGCCGCAATCTTTTCCAGGAAAAGTTCTTGCGTCCTTTATCGATGATCTAAAGCGGCTTTTAAT
>JAEQML010058353.1:0-30369 GCA_016904865.1 Pissodes strobi | reverse complement strand
TCAAACTAATATACAGCCAATATTATTCCATGACAAATTCCACACAGGGAAATATATATCACGAAGATTCATGAAGCAGCACTATTCCAAAATCTTTAACTTAAGAATCTTTTTAAACGATAGGAAACTTGTGGCGAAAAAATCTAAATTACAATCAGTACAATACAAATTAGCAGATTTTACCATTCTCACCAAAGGTGCATTCTGACAGTAATTTGTTCTACGGTATGGGACGCTAAACAGATCTGAGCTTCTTAGTCAAGGAGCAGGTACATTAAACTTTATTTTGGAGAGAATTATTGGGGAGCTAGAGAGATTATTAACAATTTTAAATAAGGTTAAAATATCTGCCAAAGTTCGTCTTTTCTCCAGTTCTAAATATTTTAAAGTGGGATCGAGCCAAAGAGTAATCATGAATTGGAATCTGGAAATGCGTTTTATAGCACAGTAATCTTAGAAATTTGTTCTGTATTTTTTCTAGTATATCAATGTTACTCTTATATCTTGGATTCCAAATTACGGAAGCAAACTGAAGTTTACTAAAAACATATGAATAGTATGGAGTAATTCTGGTTTTAGATTTATGAAAATCAACACATTGTCTTTTTATAAAGCCCAAGATTCTGTTACACTCATTGACAAGTTTATCAATGTGGAGATGGAATGTCATTTTGGTGTCAAATAGCACTTCCAGATCCTTGATATGGAGAACTCTTTTTAAAGAAGTATTACCCAGTTTATAGTCATGACTAATAATTGTCGACCCACGAGAAAAAGTCATGATGGAGCATTTGTCAAAATTCAAAAATACTTGATTCTCATCACAAAATTTTACCAAGTTATTAATAATGTGTTGGAGAGTTTCACAGTCCGAAAGCGAGTTAATTCTAAGAAAGATTTTCAGGCCATCGGCGTAGCAAAGAAACAGACAGTACTTGAAGCAATGCTTTATATTATTAATATAAATAGCAAACAATAAAGGGCCAAGATGGGAGCCCTGCGGTACACCTAAAGACGGAGAAAATCTCTCCGAACAGAACCCCAGAAGAGCCACAAACATTGACCTATTCAGTAGATATGATTTAATCCATCTAAGAAGATCACCACAGATCCCCATCTCTGCCAGCCCTTGAAGCATGACATTATGACAAATCTTGTCAAATGCTTTACTAAAATCTGTGTAAATCACATCAACTTGGCAAAACGAATCAAAAGACTCATAAATGTATTGTGAATACTCAATCAGATTTAACTCTAGACTCTTTTTTTTGCAAAAAACCATACTGCTCCGGAATTAAATCATTTATAGCAAAATTGAAAATAAGGATAAACAAGTTTTTCGAAGAGCTTGGAGAATGCGCAGAGTTTACTGATAGGTCTGTAATTTTTTACTTCGTTTCTTGGCCCATTTTTATAAATTGGAAAAATAGCTGAAACTTTCCATATATCTGGAAAAATTCCAGTGGAAACAGATTGGTTAAAAAGCGATGTAAGTGGCACACACAGTGAAGCCGCGCATCTTTTTGCAAGAATGGCCGGGATGCATTTTAACACTATGGCATAGGATTCGGCACTCGGGTAAATTTCATTGGTCGATTTGCACACGGGTAAATTCCATTGGTCGATTTGGATTCGTTTCGCCAATTAAAGTGGAGTGCCGAAATCGGTACCAGAATGTTCGAACAGTGCTGAAACACAGGTCGGAATGTTGATGAAATAAACGTTCGTAAAATCTAATATTTCACCCTCCGCTCGCTTCGCTGGCTACGGGGGCCAAACTAACCCAAACTAACCCAAGCCATACCCAAGACATTCCCAAAGTGAAGAAAAAAAAATGTTTGAAAACATAATGTTCAAAAAATAAAAAATAAAACCGGCGGGAATCGAACCCGTGACCATCGGATCAGAGGCTAACCATCTACACCACTGCGCCACCACGTACTTGGAAGCAATTG
The DNA here is from genome assembly GCA_016904865.1 of Pissodes strobi. Taxonomy (NCBI): domain Eukaryota; kingdom Metazoa; phylum Arthropoda; class Insecta; order Coleoptera; family Curculionidae; genus Pissodes; species Pissodes strobi. Next base: position 28,414 of record JAEQML010058353.1, on the reverse strand, counting down.
ATTGCACCATTAAGACATGGGTAAACTAGCAACATTCATCAACATTCCGACCTGTGTTTCAGCACCGTTCTAACATTCTGGTACCGATCTCGGCACTTCGCTTTAATTGGCGAAACGAATCCAAATCGACCAATGAAATTTACACGTAGTGCCGAATCCTATGCCATAGTGTTAAAATGCGGCCGGGATTTCATCCGGCCCTGCCCCTTTTTTCTCATCCAAGCTCCCCAAAGCTTCTCGGATTTCAGCTTCATTCAACATAATCTTACACAAAGATCTACCATTATTAATTTGACAATGCTTGTTTACTTTAGTCTTACTTGTAGTAGCTCTTGGAATATATACACACTCTGAAAAAAATCAGAGAACAACCCACAGATGCCAGCGTCATCCTTTGATGCCCTACCTTCAAGTTTAATTGCCCTCGGAGTTCCTCCAATTGACTTTATGTTCGAAACAAAGTGCCAAATTTTTTTGCTGTTACGTGGAATTTCATTTTCTATATTAGATCTATAATTCTGATAGTCAGTGCTAATGCATATTTTAGTCTCTGACCGAAGAAATTTAAAGGAATTATAATCATTTATATTTTTCTGAACTTTTCATTTTTATGTAGTTTGTTTTTTCTTTTAATTAACTTTATTGTGTCCTTAGAAAAATAAACAGAAAATGTATTATTAATACTTTTTACAGGGACCTTATCTAGTATAATTTTATTTAATATGTCATAAAAAGCAGTTAAATTTTGGTTGACACTATTATGTTTAAAAAGAGTTGACCATTGATGCAAACTTAGCTCCCGACAGATATCTGTGTAGTTTCCTTATTTAAAATGTCTATAGTATTTAACTTTGGAGTTATCTTTCAAGCAAGCGTCAAGACAATCGACCAGAAACTCCAAGGATAGGTGATTTATATTTTCAGGCAGCAAAGGACTGCTGGAATTAACCAAATGATTAACAACGAACTTATTACAAAATACGAGATCCAAAAGCCTATTATATGAGTTAGGAATGTTATTAAATTGCATAAGGCCACTGGGAGTACAAAGTTCCAATAAATCACAATATTTAGAAGGAACATTGAAAGGTTCAAAGTGGCCCTCATTCTCAATCCAATCAACAGTCTAGTAATTAAAATCACCACAAATCAGAACTGGATGATTATTCACTTTCTCTAAATTTAGTTTTAATTTTGACAGAAAACAAACATAATTAACATCCTCATTATGGGGCAAGTAAACGCAACACAGGTACATTTTCACAGCGCCAACAGTCAAGAGAGCCCAAACAACTTCTGCATCGCTATGATATTCTTCATGTGCTATTGGACTGTACTCATTCTTGACCGCGACAAAAACTCCTCCACCATCATCCTTCTTCGAACATGTGGAGATTCTATCTCAACGAAAAATTGAGTATCTGCTTACGTCAATGAGTTCCTGGTCCAATATACTATCATTTAACCAGGATTCTGTAACAAAGCTGACATCACAAGAACAACAACACAAGTTCCCTTAATTTAGTACGACAACTTTGGATATGTTGTACATTAACCAACAAAGAAGAAGCCATTTTAAAACAGGTACAAGTTTTCTGTATCACAATAAATAAATCAATCCAACAGCCATCCACGTCATCCAGCTTTACAGATTTTTAAGATCATCCTCATATAAGATTTTTATAGCCTCAGAAGTAGAGGTTTTTTGTATATAAGCTGACCCATTAAAAGTGTAGGCACTATTAACTAATTTCTGTTTTCTGGCACCTCGTGCAAGCTTGAACAGTCTTTGGTTTTGCATGGTGAGGTCCTCATTGAAATAGATTATACCACCCTGTAGACCGCAGGATTCCGCAGTAATTTTGCCTATTTCTTTGCGTCTCTTAAATAATGCCAACTTGTCAGTCTTGCTGTTAGACGTAACCAAAATAGGAGAGTTGTCCCGTACGCTGAATCTTGTACAGGGTGTTCACCCATAATGTCCCCCCCTTTAACTTTGTTAATTTTTAAGCTAGAAAAAATAACAAAAAACAAAATTGTAGGGTTTTTAATGTAGTTTTTGCACACGTAAAGGAAAAAACAAAAAAATGTATAGTATACAGGGTAGATCAAAAAGAAGCATTTTTTTTAATCTAGCTCCCATTTTTTATTCGATTTTTCGATTCTACGTAAAATTCTAAGGATTTTTAATGTAACACACTATATGCCAATTCCTAATACTTTAGGAGTTATTGACAGTTGAAGTCGCCATTTTGTTTGTTCTTTTATTTTTTTTATGGCAGCAGCCACCTAAGAATATAACTTTTTGTTTAGCTTTTGAAGTCATTGAGGTATAAATATTGAGTTTCCTCAATTCGACCTAGTGCTTTTGTATCTTCTGTTTTAAAAATGATTAAATAATTATTATTATAATTAAAAAATAGCGACTTCAACTATCAATAACTTCTAAAGTATTAGGAATAGGCATATAGTGTGTTATATTAAAAATCCTTAGAATTTTACATAGAATCGAAAAATCGAATAAAAAATGGGGGCTAGATTTAAAAAAATGTTTCTTTTTGATCTACCCTGTATACTATACAATTTTTTGTGTTTTTCTTTACGTGTGCAAAAACTACATAAAAAAACCAACAATTTTGTTTTTTATTTTTTTTTGTAGCTTAAAAATTAAGAAAGTTAAAGGGGGGGGGACATTATGGGTGAACACCCTGTACATTGTTTTACCTGCAAAGACTCAAGATTTAAACGTCGGAATACCTCCCTGACAGTGTCAGGCAGGTTTGTAGAGTTTTGGCACTTCACACCAGAAATAATTATGTTGTTTTCTTTCTCTTTTTGTTCAGAATAGTTCACCTTACTTTCCATTTTTCTGAGACTTACCTTCATAGTACCACTCTCTTTGTTGATTAGTTTTAATGTACCTGCAGTTGTCTTCAATTCGTCTTTCGTTCCTCATAACAATTGGAAATGAACCTTGCAGACTCCCTGATTTCAGCTATATCGCTTTTTAATGTGTTAGTTACCTTAGCCAAGCTTTCAGCGTAGGTTTTTGGGACAGAATCGGACTTAAGTCTTCAAATCGTTTATAACTTGCCTCATATCGCTAAACTCTTGCCTCAAATTGCTGTATTCAGTTCGTAGATCTTTGGAGTCCTTCTGGAGACCAGACCACCAACGTTTGTCCAAAATCTTTCCGTTCAGTTTTGTTTGAAAGAATTTCATATTATGTTTATTATTCATAACCAAGATCATACCACAAAATAATTCTTGATCGAAAAGTGTATTTAGAACTGTCAAATAGCGGCTGCATTAACGTATAAGTTAGGGTTGTCGGTCGAGTTTGATTTGGTTGTCGAAATCTGTCTAATACTAATCCACACTAACTGAAACGGTATAAGGAGAGGAAAATGTAATAACGAAGTATAGTGATTTCATTGGCAGATTTCATAAAAAGCTGAAAGCCCTGAAATCCTACGCGAATTTTGGAAAACAGTATCTATCAGATCTTAGAGAAATGCAGGAAAATATTTTTAAATATTGGTATTAATCCATTCAACAAGCATAAAGATAAACAATTCCAGATTGCATATACCAAAACACGCCCTAGTTAACGGTTTAGTTATATGACAATTTTATCTTGAAATAAGCGCGTGCACTATGGCGTGTGCAGCCTACATCAATAAAACTAGGCATTACGTTGTTAAACAACTTTTTAAGCAAATGAAAGAAGAAAACCAGTCTTTCAAACCGTCGACCGTGGAGATTACTTTTAAACCCATATTCTGAGATTTGATAACAGCATGTTTAATTTGTCACGCCATATCAAAAAGTTAATAATCTTTCGAAACCAGTACCATAAAAGGTCCTTATTTTACTTTTAGGGAAATTTAGTTTGTATATGACGAGTTCAAATAAAAACGTATCATGATAACCACGTACTGCAAAGAGTACAAATAAGTAAATCTAAACTAATATAACAGAAGGGGAGAATTTAGTTGCAGGGTATTCAACCTTTTGCTATCCAACGCCCAGATTTGGGCATCCCTATCGACCGACGAGCCGCACTATAAAATATACATAATGTAACGCTTTTTAAGGACGTTTATTTAAAAAACACAATTTTTAATGTGATTTCTGGCATTGTTTATTTTTAGCAAGTTTCTAATGTTTGGTCTTAAGACGATTTTCAAGGCGCGAATCCGTTATTTTATTTTTTGATTTGACACGTTTCATTCGAGGAAATAATTGCTCACACATGCTTCCAAATATCATTGTCTAAGCATGAAGTCGAATACTTGAAAACTTATTTTTGTCAATATATTTGGAGAAAAAAAATTAAAATTTAAAAAGGCCCATGTTACAAAATCCAGTAGTTTGATTTTTCCCTTTTACTGGTCGTTGTGTGTTGTCGATACTCTCGCTACCTTACTTTCGAGTACAATCCACCAATATCGAGGAATGCTGTTCCGAGTCCCTCGACGAATGACTCCGTTTGGAGCGCCCTCTTGACAGATGTGGTGTATATTCACTTGTGTCTAGAGTGTACGTACCAATTATTCTACTTTGGCTTTCGGGGTTCCGCATGCGCATTTGGCAACAGCCCAGTGTTGTCGTTCTATTATTTCACTTCACGTATGGCCGCAACCAAGAAAAACTAACCAAAACTAACCCAAGACTTGCCCAAAATGAAGAGAAAAACTTTTTACAAACGTAAACATAACCTTAAAATATTTTTAAAACGTCTTGCCACTGGAATTGAACCCGGGGAGCCGTATTACAAGCACAGCATCTAATCACTGCACCACTAGACCTGTTGAAAGCGATTCGCTGGACCGTAAAGACATAAGTAATTCTGATACATTCGGCATCACCCGTACTCTGCGCATGCGGGAGCCCGAAAGCCAAAGTACAATTGGTATCCTCTAGAATCAAGTTACATATTCTTTTTTGACGGAAATGAAATGAACACTCCAGGCGAGCAGACAGTTTGTATATCCAAAATTATCGTTGTCTCATTTTTGTCAATCAGGTCTGAATACCGCCTGATTGTGGCGTGAAATTAATTGGCAAATGTGCTAATATGTGAATTTTTCGAAACTATCGGGTGTATTTCCTAATAACGATTTGTGACAAATAGTGTGGTTACCCTTCCTATAAAAAAAGGTTTGTTTTTGTTACATGTTAGTGTGTCTATATTGGATGGTTAAAATTATTTATAATTTAACTAGTGATCTTCCGTGAGACACAACGACCTTCCATGGAGCAGAACGTCCTTCCGCTGCTTGTTTATGATGCTGACCTATAGAATCCCGGTTTCATTTAGCCAGATAGAGGCTCTTTGTCGAGGTGATACGACCACATGGTGGGAAATTAGCTTCGCAAGAAACGCCGGTAGATTCCACGTCTGCAAGACACAAGCGAACTCGATGCTTTCTTTAATTTATGTCTGAACTTCTGTTTGCTATCTTATATCGTACCTATTATCGATATTTATTGTTTTTGTTAATGAACTTATTGTTAAACGATAGGAGATCGTTTGATGCTTATAGATAGATAGATAGATAGATAGATAAGATAGATAAATATTTATTCAATCCTTAAATGTTACAAAGTAAATAAAAAACTTATAACTAGGACCCCACTTGGGGTATGGATCCTGTCACAAAAACTCAAGTTATAGCTAAATACTGCTAAACTTTAAAGACAAAGTACAAAACACAATAATGTTAAAACCAGATTAAAAACTTATTAAAACACACAATCAGATACACCAACACACAAAGTTTTTATATTACAATAAAAAACAATTTTAAATTTAGCCCAGTGCCTCATTTATATCACTATCATTTAAATTATCGTATGCTCTCTCCTTTAAAAATGTTTTGAGCTTATAAACAACCTTACCAGATGGATGTTGTCTCAAGGCTAGGGGGAGTGCATTCCAGACCTTTAAGATATTAAATACTATATTTCTTTGCACAAAGGTAAAATTTTGTTTTTCTGGTCTCAGATTAGATTTAAATCTTGTATTATATTGACGCTGTCCCTCCCTTTCAGAAAAAAAGAGAATCATTGATATGTAAAAACTTTACGTATTCCAGGATAGAGGCTGTACAAAGTAAGAGTACCAGTTTCCACCACCACTCTGCAGCCATCTCTACATCCCATGCCAAATACAATACGAATGTATTTTTTTTTGTAGTACAAAGATCCTGTTAGATTCAACAGAGTTCCCCCGAAATATTAAACCATAGCTAATTTTAGACTGGATATAAGCATGATATGCTGTGAGAGTCGCCTGCCACTCAACATTATTATAAATGAGTCGCAGAGCATAGCCATACCTACTGACTCCCGTTGCAACGTGGGGCCTCCAACTCACCTTCTGATCCAACTTCATCCCCAGAACAGACACCTCCTCATCACTGTGTTCCTTTATGCAAAGGCAAAATCAGTTTCTGATCTTGATAAATGTACCACCTGTGTCTTAGACACATTAAGGAGAAGGTTGTTTCCCACAAACCAGCCCCCCCAACTCATCCAATGACTCAGTCATCCTGTCTACACATGCTTGTCGATCATTCTCGCTGAAAATCAAGGAAGTGTCATCAGCATAAAGAACCACACCGCAGACAGTGGCCCCAACAAGGTCATTTGTGTATATTATAAAAAGTAGGGGCCTCAGGATAGATCCCTGCGGGACAGCTCTCCTTATACAAGTGCTATCAGATAAGTTGTTGGTTTCAATGACACATTGTTCACGTCCCCGGAGGTATGACACGATCAAGTCCAACGCCACACCCCTGATACCACATCGCTCAAGCTTGCTGCACAGCACCGAATGATCAACACTACCGAACGCTTTAGATAAATCAAGGAACATGGCTGTAGTAAATTTGCTATCATTTACAGAGCTTAATATCTCCTCCAGGGCCTGATATACAGTGTGGCCCAAATTGGGTATACATGTATGGGTATCTTGGAAACTATAAGAGATAGAAAATCGGTTAAATGGGGAAAGTTTTAGTTCATTCAATTCCCAATCCAATGCCATTTTGATAACAATTTGATCTTTTTTCGTTTTTGAGATATTTTGAAAAAATCAAAAAGTTGTATTTTCGAAAAAGCGCTGTACTTTTTTTATTTAAAGATATTTTTAAAATCTGTAAAAACATTGTTAGGACAACTTTTTATGCTCGATGCACCCATGTATTCAGTTTTTAGTTCTGACGTTTTGGTTATGAGAAACCAGCATCAACTTCTTTTTTTCTTATGGCGGCCATTTTGTTTTTTAGCACATTTAAAAAGAACTTTTTCTTCCCTTTCTTGTGATGTATAACACTTCATAAAAATATTTTATTTTTATGTCAGAAAACGACAAATTTAATTTTTAGCTGGGTTGGCCATGACTGCGGAGGCCATTTGCGGTACAAAACAAATATTGCTAGTGTTTCATAGTTATTTTACTGAAAAATATACGAAACATTGATCAGGCAAACATCGAATTTAACTTTTCATTTTTAGTAATTTTTGTTTTTATTAATATTTGTTAAAAGGTAAGTTTAATATTAGCTGCCCTGCCAAACATCATTAAAAAAATATCAAATGTTAAGAATGTTATATTAAATGCAATAGGAATACAAGTGTAGCACCGCCAGTTGTTTGGAACTCAATCCTGACAGTCAACACTCAAGACTCAAGCCTTAAGACAAGTCTGTTATGGACCTATGAAATTATAGAAGCCTTGGGAAGCCATGTGACCAAAGGACAAAATAATATTGAAACAATATTGAGTTGGCTTTAGCAACAGTTGCTATGGAGGGCGGTTGCCGTACAAATCAATATTTGCTATTAATTTCCAAACTATCGTTCTAAATATAAGTATCGGTTTCTGTTCATAACTGCTTACTTTACAACTTACTACTATTAACATACCCAAACTAACTAATCTAACCACGCGAAACCGACTAGACCTCACCACCTCGTCCCGCTCGAGAACCCTGCCACCGCCGATGCATACGCATACACAGTTGTTCACGGTATTTGACGGTACAAAGTACAAAGTTTACAGAATATGCAGGTATCTGCCGCACGCTTGTGATCTCAATGCATTAAAGTTTCGACAGTGAGCGAGGCAACTTATATTTATTCTGTAAACTTTGCCCAAAGATTACACCGAGGGGTGTAATATCCGGGGACATAGCTGGCCAATTTACAGGACCCCGGTTTGATCTAACATTATTTAATTGTAAATGAATGGTCCTATAAGTTGATTATCTAAAAACAAATTATACTATTTGACTTTGTAAATATTTTGCGGACTGTGTAGACTTACCGTACACACCACACCAGACATTAAAGCCAAATCTTACTTGTGGCCTACGTTCTGCCACTTGGTGGGGATTATTAGTGGCCCAAAAATGGATATTCACAATAATGAATGCTCCGCAGTTGCTGAAAAATGTTTCGTCGGTCCAAATAATCTTCATACTGAAATTGGGGTTTTCATGACATTGGTTTACAAACCAGTTTGAAAATCATAATCGCCTTGGTTCTGTTTCCTTTAAAACTTGAACAATAGTAGGTTTATAAGGACGATATCTTTAAGGACTGTTTGGATAGTAGTTCTTGGTATAAGTATTTCTCTCGCACGTACTCTCGTCGACGTCGTCGGGTTCGTATTAAAATATCCTTAATGTCATCGTCACGAGCTTGATTGCCCTTCTGATATTTCTTTGGCGTTGGTACTTCAAAGCTTCCATAATTTTTTAAGTTCAGGTCAAGCCTCGCGAATAGTCTTGGCTGTTGCCTCTCAGGATACAGGTCCAAATAGTCGGCGGTGGCAAGATTTGTATTTCTATTACATTTAATATAACATTCTAATATGTCATATTTTTCTTCATCGCGTGGCGATATTTAGAAATCAAAATTTATGAAAATTTAAACAAAAACTACCAAATAGCGTTTTGACTGAATAATGTCACTTTTCAGTAAAATGACTTAAATGCCGCCGAATCACCATAGCAACACTATCATTTATTACGGCAAATGGCCTCCGCCGTCATGGCCAACTCAGTTAAAAATTGACTTTGTCGTTTTTTGACATAAAAATAAAATATTTTTATGAAGTGTTATACATCATAAGAAAGGAAAAAATATGTTCTTTTTAAATATGCTAAAAAACAAAATGACCGCCATAAGAAAAAACGAAGTTGATGATGGTTTCTCAGAACCGAAACGTCAGAACTAAAAACTGAATACATGGGTGCATCGAGCATAAAAAGTTGTCCAAACAATGTTTTTACAGATTTTAAAAATATCTTTAAATAAAAAAAGTACAGCGCTTTTTCGAAAATACAACTTTTTGATTTTTTCAAAATATCTCAAAAACAAAAAGAGAGAAAATCGTTATCAAAATGGCGTTAAATTGGAAATTGAATGACCTACCACTTTCGCCATTTAACCATTTTTCTATCTCATATAGTTTAGAAGATACCCATACATGTATACCCAATTTGGGCCACACTGTATAGCAAGAACTGTAGAGTTTTTTCTACGGAAACCATTTTGCCTCTCTGAGATGATGTGATGCAGATCAAAGAATCCAACCAGTCTGGAATACATCACTCTCTCAAACACCTTACTAATGTTTGAGAGCAGTGATATAGGCCTATAGTTGTCAAGTTTCCCCGCATCACCCTTTTTATGGATTGGCTTTATCAGTGCCCTCTTTAACAAATCTGGAAATACTCCATTTTTTAACATTTGGTTTATTATATGGGTCAGTGGTAGAGCAATGATGTTTGCAACCTTCTTAAGAAGAGCAACTGGAATATCATCATGGCCCACCGATTTCTTATTTTTGTAACTGGTTCTAAAAATATACTATGCTGATTTATTGGAATTTTTGAGTAATCAATCACTCCATTTTCTTTTATGTCTGGACATATATTTATAAAAAAATCATTAATTGAATTTAAAAGGTTTTTTTCTGACTGATATGAAAAATTATTGTCAAAGAGAGACTGTTTTTTAGTGTTTGGTTGTGTTTTTGACCAAAGTCCAGGTTGCTTTGGTTTTATTGTCGGACCCTTCAATATATCGCTGACTGGCCAGCTGCTTGTTTTTTTATGAGTTTTTTTAAGATACCTGAATATGCCTTATAGAATTTGACAGTTATTTCCCCTGATATGAATTTTTGGTACAACTTTCGCTTATGTTTACATGAAACCTTTATACCCGTTGTTATCCATTTTTTTGATTTATATGTTTTCCTTTTAACCTTTTTTTTTTGACAAACCAGATTTAGTTTCTGTGACAAAATGTGACTGAAAGTGGAGTATACCAGGTTGACATCGGCCACCCCCAGCACATCACCCCAAACCTCACCCCGGATCTACTGAAAATATTGTTCCAAGTGAGCTTTTGAAAAGGATCTTGTGAAATTATTTTCCCCATCCTTGATTTCTGATTGATTCAAACAGATGCTCTCAGCATAATGATCACAAAGAGCTGATACAATCACCGAGGCTTTTTCATATTCTAAAAAGTTAACAAAGATATTATCTATACATGAGGCACTTTTTTTAGTTATCCTAGTAGGCTCAAAAATTGTCTGTTTGAAGTTAAAAGAATTAAACAGATCTAAAAGTTGGCTTGTTTCAGAACTATCATTTAAAAAAATTATGTTAAAATCACCACAGCACAAGACATTGAAATTTTTAAATTGATTATGTAAAATCTCTAATACAGATTCTAAAATTTCCAAAAAAAAACATTGATATCACCAATGTGCGATATAGACATACGATTATAAGTTTTTTATTTTTACTTATCACAGAGCAGAATTCTCCTTGTCGATCTAAGCTACAATTGTTGATCTTTTCCATTTTTTCAAAATCATTTGTCCTCTCGTTTACTAGTATGCACGTTCCTCCATGCTCCATTTCCAAACGTGCATAGGTAGATGTTAGTTTGAAGTTCTCTATTTTTGTAAACTCAGCTTCATGAGGTTTCAGCCAGTGTTCGGTTAGGCATAATATATCCTGTTCTTTCTTCTTCCAATGTATTTAAAAATAACTCAATTTCATTAGTTTTATTGCCAAGACACTGAATATTTTGGTGGATTATGTTCAGTGTCTCATTTCTTTCAATTACCTGTTTTGGTAGTTTTGTGTTTGAGGGTCTGTTTTGAATGGTCTCCGGTGGAGATGGAGAAAATGGTTAATGATGATACCATTTCCCCATATTTCTGGGGCCATTACCTTTCCTCTATCATTCCTTGGCACTTCAACATTGAATAAGCATTTGTAGAGCTGTTTTCTAGTCTTCATTTTGTAGTATTTGGTGATTACTCCAGTGTATACTTCTATATGATCTTATAACTGTTTTTCATCCACTTCTGGTTTGAAACCTGATACAAAGAGATATGCATTGTTTTCCGCTACTCCCAACTGAAATTGAGCACTTTTCCCAAAGATAGGTCTTGGCCTGTCCTGTTTTGGAAAATTTCTTTTGCTGCGATTCACTAATTTCCATTCGTGCTTGCCATTTTCCATTAGTAGTTCATCTTTGTTGCCTGGATCAGCCAATCATTCAGCTTCGGTTTGTTTCCAGAGGAAGTTTGTTTACATTCGGATATTTTTTATACCGCCTTCGTCAACGTCAGATGAGACATTGGCGTTTTGTTCATGGGCAGTTTCGATTTGCGTCTTTTCAGAGACCTGGTTGCTGTTGCCTTCCACATGGGAATTTGCGTTGTTTAGAGTGGCAGGACTGACAATGACGTCACTGGCTTGACAAGTGCCAGTTCTTGCGCCTTTTCTTTTGTTTACATTTTTGTTTTCCAATTTTTCTTGTAGATACGTAAGTTTTTCCCTCATTAGGTCATTAGTCTCGCCTAAAATCTTGTTTTTATCTTGGAGTTTTTTCACCAACATCCTCAGGAGCTCCATTTCTTCGGATGGTTTTTTTGAGGTTATATCACTCACATTTTCTTCACAACATATTAATTTTGTTGAGTCGATGAATTTCACTTTTTTCGCGTAATCTCGTTCAACACACGACTTGTGGAAAACATTTCCGCAGTTAATGCACACAATACTCGAAGTTTGCTTTGTTGCTTTATTTAAGGAGCGTTGCCGATACCGTCTGTCTCATTCGACGCCATCTTTATTATTATTGTACCTATTACCGATATTTATTGTTTTGATGAATGAATTTTTTATATTGTACCTATTCCTATTACCGTTACTTCTCGTTTTTGTTCAATGAACTTATCGTTTTGCTTATTGAGCTTACCGATAAACAGCTTTAGGGTATCTATTACAGTGTATCATATTTTCCTTGGAGATACTCATTTTATTAATTATCATAACTGATATTATCTCAAGTAGAGAATTTATTTTGCTCGCGTTATAATTAAATGATTTATTTTCACTATAATTGGCTGTAAGCCTCATGACAGTAAATTGTTTTGCATGGCTACAATTTGCAACTTTAATTTTTTGCCTTAATACCGGAATCGAACTGAGCTCACTTCGTGTTTCTCTGTAGGTAATTACCAGCTACATATATACATATTTACTTCATAGATTAATTTATTGATTTAATACATCTTTATTAACTACTTACTGATATAATGATATTATCGCTACCATGGGATTAACTTAGACTAGTCTGTTTCGTAAATCCTTCTTATTTTTGGTATTTTATCACTAACTGCGATTGGTCAGATCCTGAAGAATTCAGCTATTTTAAAGCTTAAAAACCTAGTTTAATTTGTTTTACTAGTCTGATAATCTAGACGATATACAAATCTTCTCATTAGTTTATGGGCGATAGTATAAACTCAACTTAATTAATTGTTTTTAGAATGTATGAATGTATGAAAGTATTTAAGACTTGAATAAATAGTTTAATTGGAATCCCGATGTTTATTTTGGTAAGTTCGCGTCAAAAGTGCCTTATTTCAAAATCTCACAATGTAGGGTATGTTTCTAAATTTTACTGCCCTGATTTCAATGTGCAAAAATCATTGATATATTCCTAGTTAAAAAATTAGTGTCGCCTTCACCAAACTGCCAACTCTTCAACCCACGCCTTTATTGTAATAATCTGATGATATTCAGGAGCACAAATACAACTAGTTTTCTTAGTCGATTTATACAATTAATGACTTATTCAGATTGATTCCTAGATGTTCTAATAACTAGATAGATAGATGATTAACGTTTTGGACTTTTATTGCTTACATTTAAGACGATGATATTGCCTCTGCTTGAAAATTTAAATTACCTTTCCGAGAAGCATCTTGCAGTACTCACTACTTGAGTACTCAGAACTGGTTAGGTAATTTACCAGACTCTCCCTTTCTTTAAATGAAAGTTTATTACATGACTGACACATCAATAATCACAGTACTCCAGAATGGTGCTATGGATGACTCGAGAGACGACTCTATTTTACCATTGCACATATTATTTTTTTAAGAAACGGACGATTAACTTTTATTTAGTGCTGGTCCAATATTGACTCTCCTGAGACGTCTAATTACGCAAACCACTTAAAAAATTACTTAATATCGTGTGTGTAGAAGTAGGTATATAGCCGACAATGTAAACAATACGTAATTAAAAATGTGTGTTATGATTGATTATGTTGTGTCTCTTGCTAAAGCGGAAGATTAATACTTTCAGTCCTTTTATGTAAATAACTATTGTGAACTTAGGCTGGAAAGTATTAAATTTCCGCTGGGGCATAACAATTTAATTAATTTCCCTTAACAATGGTACAGTTGCAATCCGCGCATTAAGAGATTTTTACAATTTAACACGGTATATTGAAGTATTTATCCTATCCAGAACTTTTTTAGTACTGCACAACAATTCATGGATGACTATTCTATATAATATAGAAGAGTCGTCATCTTCTGTTTGGAAAATACAAGGGAAAATTTAACACCTAGCAGGCTGTTCCATATAAGAATGCACAGTATACGGATCTCGAAAACCGGAAGATTCATTTGGAGGGGGTCACATGCTATGCCAAAAAAGTTGGTGATTCATACTTTTCTTTTCTGAGAAATTTCTGATCTTATTCAAAAAGCTAATTGAGTAAATACATTGGACCTTTCCACTCTGCGCCTTTTCTCCTCAGTAAGTCACTTTTATGTTTTGACTACGAGGTTAGCTCTTTTATACCTCGTAAATCGAGAAAAAATATATTATGATCGCCCGAAAATGACGTACACTTAATTGCTAATTAGGGCTAAATTTTTGTTAGATTTCGCCTACGATTCTGCTATCAAAATTATTTTATTATTTTTCTTCACCATTCTATATAAATTTTATCTGTTCTCTGATTTAAATTTCGTTTATCATTTAAATCTTGAATTCAGTCATTCAGTGTATCATTATATATTGGCCACATTACATTGTAAATTAATAACCTCTACAATAAATTTCCGGTAAATCCAGTAATTTGTATCCATGTCTTGTCTTAATGTTTTAGCCTTCTGTTTAAACAATATTCTTTTCCTCAACAAAAAAATTAAGTGGGTCATGTAAGTGCTTGCCTTATCTAAAAGTAACTATTTGATAATAAGAAAATTTTAAGAGCTTGCTCTGTTTCTAGAACCAGCTGTCTGGCAATATTAGCTACGCTTAAGATCTGCACTAAAATAACTTCATGATTATTTAATTAAATAAAATATGTAGTGGACTTTAATTCCAGTGCATTCCACACTTTTTTTCCTGGGAGCAACTAGTTTTTGATGATTCGATTATTTGACGGTTTTTTTTTGCTTCCCCTTGATTATCTTAGCGTGTGGAAAAGTTTTTCACGGTTTATTTCGTAATTTGTTTTTTCTGTTCTACAATTATTTGAATTATAGAGAAATATGTTTGATTAAAGCTTTTTAAAGTGCCAATAGGGGCGAACGATAGCAAACTTGCAATGTCATTATCTTACCTGTATTCGCTACTTCATAGTGGAAGTTAATTGTGACCATATACCGTCTTGAGTGCCATATTATTTTGGTGTTCTTGGGTGTAACATTCGTTTCTAAATTTTCTTGTGACATTAGTACTGCGTGGCCAAGTAGGAATCGGCACACAGATCAGGATGGTTTAAACTATGGAAAGCGTAGCCATCCTTCGATCATCTCCTCGGATGAAAATCAAAGACATTCACTTTTCAGAAGTCGATCATTTTATTTTGCTACTTATTAATTAAGTTTACATTGCTTAATTAAAGAAAGAGACAAAAATAATCGGAATTTAAAGCATTGCCACAGATAATAGGTTAATATGTGGCATTGCCATGAATAAATCAGCTAAATGTATATAAGGGAAACGCGGCGGTAAGGATTATAGCACAGGCGCGCGAGCCCAGAACCATATAAAAGCGGCTCGCGAAGCGCGCCGCGGGATATTCTGAATCGAGAGTTCAACGATTAGGTAACTAAAGAGTCTGGCCGATTCTTGCGGGATCGTGGAGAGTTTTATCCCGGTGAAATTGTGCCCCCGGACGAGGGTTTTCGGATGATACAGGGGTCACTAATTTCATAGTCCGTGGTTTAACGATCCGCGATTCCGCCAGTATCTCTCTGACTTTATACGTATCTCTATATGGCTGCCCCCGGACGACGTTTTTCGGGTGATACAGGGGCTGTCATTTGGGTACATGTACTTCAAAGTCTAGTTCGGACTAATGTCCATAGGGTGCTGGAGAGTTTGGTCATGGTGAAATTATGATCCCCGGACGACGTTAATCGGATACAGGGCCCATTAATTTCATCTACCGTGGCTTAATTCGCCATGATTCTGCGGATATTCTCCTAACTTCAAATATGGACGTGTGCTGTGTCGCCAGGACGACGTTAATCGGCTAATACAGGCGATGCAGGACGTGTCCATAGATCTACATGTAAAATTAAATTTCTAATACAGTTAATATCTCAATCTAAAATTAGTAAGTAAAAAAATGCCACGATCCACTCGCAGTAACCAGACGATACCACCCGAAGAAGAAAGGGAAAAAAACAACGTTTCTGTGTGTACTATTCCAGGTGAGAACCAATTCTATTACGCAAAATTTATACTCTCAATAGATATTTTAATTTCACGAAACTCTATATTCTGGGGACACTTACATATTTCGGCTAGACTCAGGGAGGACCGTAAATCGTTAAAATCTCTTGAAATAAGGCATGGCTCTAATTTGTGTATTATATAATCAATAAGTAAATATTTCAAGTTTAAATGCAATCAAAATTCAGCTAATAGACTAAAGTTGTAAATCTTTTGCCAAGAAGACATCTGGCGCTGATACGACAAATACCGTTAGATGCAATAATTCGTAGATAGAATGGCGACAGTTATAATAGGGCTTTTTACGCCCTTAAATAGCACAGCTGATTTAAGTTTAGTTAGTTACTAGTTAGGTTTATTTATTGAAGTGAAACTTCTTAACGCGCGCCGAGAGTAAAATTTGACGGTCGCGATCCACGACACACGGCGGGCGATCGCATCACACGGCGGGCGATACACGACGAGCGACACCACCTGGCGAAACGAATTGTTATTGTGATATCTTTGTTAGTTTACAAGCAAAAATATGGGATTTGCTCTATTACCTTGTCAAGACATAAGCGAAACTATTATGAAAAATAGTTTTTTTTTCATTTAGGCCTTCCCTTTTTGTTAATTGAGTGATATATTTAAAAAACTACTTTTTAGCCAAATCCGTTAAGATATGTATAAGGCTAGCGCGTTTAATTATTGTGATATCTTTGTTACTTTACAAGATAAAAATATGGGGTTTACTGATTACCTTGTCAAGACATAAGCGAAACTTTTATGAAGAATAGTTTTTTTTTCATTTAAGCCTTCCCTTTTTGTTAATTGAGTGGCATATTTAAAAAACTGCTTTTTAACCAAATCCGAGGCTAGGGCGTTTAAGTTTAAGAAGTTGCACTTCTGATATGCGCACATAGTGCACACGATTTTTTTAAATTTAGAATTGATCAGGGATTTACCCTAAAACGTTTTCTGGTTTATATCAAATTGATCGGGTTAAGGTGAGACAGAATAATATGTAAAACTAAGTAAAACTTGCCATACAAAATAAAGGAGAGCGAAGCTCTTGGTGATAAAATAATCATAATTTATTTATGCCAAGATAATCATCATAATCATAGTTTATTGGTGCGACAATAGTCATAATAATGATGGTAAACAAATGAAGGAGCGCAGCTCTTGTTAATACCGTATATCTAAGATAATCATAATAATCATAATTTATTTATGCCAGGATTATCATAATAATCATAATTTATTTCTGCCAAGATAATCATAAAATCATAATTTATTTATGCCAAGATAATCATAATATATTTATGGCAAGATAATCATCATAATCATAATTTATTGGTGCGACAATAGTCTTAATAATCATAATTTATTGGTACCGCAAAATATACAATATTTGACACGTCAAATAAAAAAAAATGTAAGAATAAAAAATATATAAAATACACTAAAATACACATTTTTAGTGTAAATTAAAAGAAACACCAAAAGCAGTACATTAGAAATATTATAACAGGTTAAAATCACAATCAAGTAAAATGGATTAAAATTAAATGATCAGCCTTAAAGGAATCATACATTTTTATAATAATAATCTATACTTTTATAAATATGAGATAAGCGTAATCACAGCAAAGTTTTCAAGACTGGTATAAAATGCAGGACCGAGTCCGAATAGAAAAGGGTAGTGGTAGTAGTAGACGACGGTCCATTTGCACGAATTCAGGCAATATTGTTACCTATTGTTCACGTGTGTTGTATTTTGTGTCTGGTTGATATTTAAATTGTTCCGATTGGCTTTATATGGCAAATGTACGATAACGATGGATCTCAGGTAAAAAGAAAAAAATATATATAAATGAAAAGGCTGGGCCCGTTGAGCTCCCCTTGTGCAGAAAAGAATGACCGCATTTCCTGTGAAATATCGTCCGCGTACCGAAAACACACATTTGTAGCAGTAGAGACTCCAGGATCTATAAATACAAGGCTGGGCCTGTTCAGCTCCCCTTGTCGCAGAAAAAATATTGGGCTGGTCCCGTCGCGACCCCCCACACTGCCAGATTCTTTTAGAGCAAGTAGCTCGCATCTCGACTCGTTGGTTGCATGCCAAAAAGATGAGTTATACCACCTATATTCGCGTAACTTTACCAAACGCGGGTGTTATTGAGCCCCCCAACATAGAATCAGCAAAGTTAAACATCACTAATGGTATTGTCTGTTTCCGTAAATGGGTAGTACGTGCATGGCTAGTTTCAGTAGTTGGACTAGTTGGGTTAGTCCCTGCATTTTTCGGTCCCATTTTATTATTGAATTTGTAATTTTACGGTTACATTTCTTGCTGTGTTCTTGGCTTATCATATATTTATTTATTCATTTATTGCAACTGCTATTTTATTTTTACCCTGTCTGGTTTGAATTTCTGCAATTTTATGTGAGAGACCTATCGTCGGTTAATTATCTTAGGTTAAATTTACTAGTTTTTACTTTTTATTGTTTATTGCTTTGACATATCAGTATCAGTACCTATTTGAAATAACAAGATCTTTCTGTCTCACCTTGTCCTAGTTAATCTTTATCTGGGGTAAACTTGTCCACTGTACTTTACAAATGTTGTAGTTACGTCTTCTCTTCTACATTAATAAAATCCACTTTGGGTCCTAACCAACCATTTACGCAAGCGCTATCAACAAATGATATTAAATAATCTATGACGATCACAGCTACGCCTTTACTTCTGACATGCAAATGCATGCCCCGGGTATGGGTTGTTTCAATTTTGACGCCGTTATCTTCAGCATTTAAGTAATATATAATATATCTTTCTTTTTATATATATATTTTAACTGACTTGAAGTCAAGTATAATTGTTGTAGCAAACCATTCTTGCCACGTTTATGGTAATTAACCGATTTTCTGTTTAGCTATCTATCTGTTTCATTTGTTATCTTTAGTATTAGTGTTCCACAAGGGGAAGTCAATAATAAGTGTATATGATTTGAATTATTCGGGCTCAACTGACCCGTTTTGATTAATTTTTATTTTGAATTGACCTAACACTTAATTACGGGTTCCTTATTACAACTTGGAGTTTTCTAACTTCTTCCATCTGCAAGTTGGTAGCGCCTTTATATAAATAACTCCCCCCTACTCATCGATATTTGAACTAGGTTCTAATTGGCACGTTCCTCGGACAGCTCGTGCTTTCTAATCTGAGGTGAAGATAAATAAATAAAATAAGAAGATAACAACGTGGCATAAGGAAGTTAAGACACCGATTCAGGATATATATCCAATTCAGATTTAAGAAATGAGTTAATGGTTGGCCCCCGACGAAAGAAATAACTGAATCAGAACCCAAGATCACCTACTTTTAGAGGAGAAAAGGTAAAATATAAAATTCGTTTAGATATCTTTTTAAATAAATTGAGGAATCAATAAAAATAATACCAGAAAATTTTAGGTGACACACTAAATTTATGTGTTGCAAAAATAACTATTTGAAATATTACGTAATTCCTAATCTACTGACCATTTAACTTTAAGATACAAAATGGCAAAACACCGTCATAGACTCATTAAGGAAACATCTATATGCCAAGGTAAATTTACTTCCCAACCCCCGATTGAAATTACAAAAATCTAGTTTTATTTTTAGAAAGCATTAAAGGTGGCTCGCTTAGACTCACTGCTTTAATAGGCAGTCTATAAATGACTGAAAGGTCAGTACCGGCAGATAGAAGCCTCACCTGAACATTTGACCTTTCCAGATGGCTGATATCTGGCTGGAAGCTCACGAATAGATAAATCACTCATTTATAAACAGGGCGGCGCGGCGCGTGGCGGCAATTATTTTTTCTGTTTTTAATATTTTAAGTAAATACTTCTTTACTCTCTGGCATTTTCTGTACGAAAATTAATCAATCAATCAATCTGTCAAACTATGTATTCTCATGCGATGCCTGACGTAAAAGTTGTTATTATTGCCTCCTGCTCTACAAATCAGCTTATTTATCAAAATGGATGAAAAATGTAAAAAATTACCATCATGCATTTTATGTATCATAAAGCCAGTAGCGACGCCGGCGCTGAAAAACGTAGTCCTTTTGACCAAACATTTCCAAAGAGACGCACACCATGCCAAAGAACTTTGATCTTTCTACACAAAAAGCTGCTCAAAAATGGTAGTTCTAAGCCAATTAAGAACGATTGTAGCATCGTACCACTCGTACCCATGCAAGCCGAAGAAGTAAGCGATCTTGGTGTAGTTGGAACAAACCCGGGAACAAGTGGTAAGCAAATATCTAATCATAACGGTTTACCCAAAAACATTACTTGTGAAATTCTTCAGGGAGGAATATTTTAACCATATCATATCCAATTTACATAGGACGTTAAAGGCTAAAGAGCAACCTCGCAGGATGCATAGTTTCCTTAGAAAAGCTATTTTTATGAAGGAAGCGGGATGCACTCGTGATGGCATCAATAACTTTCACAATAATCATATATGGGCTGATATAAATCCGGATACGATATTTGTATCACGACACCAACAGAACATTTATATTAACGTTTAGGTGGGAAACCTGGAGGGCCGTTTGATTTTGCCAAACTGTATATATGCTTCAAGTTATCTAGCTTGCCCTCGAGCTTGCCTTAAAAACGAATTGCTAAGACGATGTACCATATTTGATAAGGCGAGATATATGGTATGTGCACGAAGGGATTCCTCCCTCGCCATAAGATGTATAAGACGAGCAGATCCAATAGCTTGGCCTCCTTGTTTACCAGACTTAACTCCTCTAGATTATTTTGTTTGATGATATCTTAAATCGTAATTCTATATGGAGTTTCTACGCAGAAATATAAAATTATAAATGCAATCAATACATTTTATATAGAAAAGTTTAACAACTATAAATAATCTCCAGTCGAGAATCAGCTGAGATGATTTTCTTGAATTGGTCTTGTACAACTGGAACTTATTTGTCTGCTCCAACCAATTGCATTTTTTTATTTTCATTATCAGCATCTCCTTTCCTCTTCTAAGAATGGCTCCCTCCGATAGACGCTGTTATCGGCGCTGTCATAGTGTCTTTAAGTATACATCTTGAACTATCAATTAATATTTATTTGCATTTAATATTATCAAGACTATTATGTCTAGAAGTAATTTGAACAAATTACTTAATTATATAATATATCCACCAGCATACTGGGAAATTTCCTGCCTGCCCGATCCGTCACTGATTGTAATCCATAACAAGTTGTGAATCGATTTAAAAGCTATCGGAAGTTACGCAATATACACGGTGGCATTTGACCTTTGCTTCGATTACGCAGACGAAGGCCTTTTAGAAACGTATAGGCCACTATCCAATTTTAAACATTTCCTCTCTAACCTCCGGTGTCTATTATTTACGCTAAAGTACTGAGGACGAAAATAAAACGATAATGGAATGGATTTTAGTCTGGTCACGTGCCTAACAGTAATTTATTCTTTGTTTTCAATGGCACAAAATTAATTGCTTCTTTTTGAATTTTCGATTGTATAAAGAAATAATCAAAAGCACAAACAAACCGTAATTATGGCCCTCTCATGGATATGTTATTGTTATTTTAATTTACCTGAAACATGTTTCCAGCTTAAGAAAATGGTTTAACAAAGTATTGTTTAGTTGGAATATTGGGGGAGCCGAGATGGTTTTGCGGCGTCGAAAATTATGCAAATTGTAATGGTTAGCATGGTTAAAAGATATTTTGCATACAATAATTGTATATATAATAAAATATATACGCCCACACACTGACTTGACTACTGCTCTCAGACCATCACGCCCACACATTCTTTTATTAAAGACGAGGTTCTACAGGTATCTTCGCTCTTTCTTTCTTAACATGTGGAATCACTATGAGAAAAAGGAATCTCAGTCGTCTCCTCCAGTTTTAAAATTTTTGATGAATTAAAATTTTGATAAAATTTGTCAGCGAACATTTTTTAAACAATGAAGAAATGGAGTACCTCAATGTCGAGGCATATGCAGTAGCCAGCTATTTCTGTATGAAAACCAGATCCCATGGAGGTACTTTGATATTATCAGGAAGAGAAGTCATATGTGTGGACCGAACCGATATCACTAAATTTTCAAATGAAATGAATTGCAAAATCTCAGCTAGTGAAGTAAGAAAACTAAATCTTGTTATGGTGCCCATATACAGACCCCCGCGGGAAGTAATATGCAGGTATTTACATTTTGGAGAATATTTTACATATTTTGTATGGCACATGCCAGGAAAAAGACTTGTTTTAGATAATATTTTTGTAAGCTTTGAACATTCCTCGAATTTAAATACGTTTGTCTCTAACTTCATCATCTCTGATCATAGTATCGTGGAAATAGATGTAAATTTTGTAAATAATTTTATCAACATTAACTATAACTCTAATGCTGCTCAATACCACCAACCAATAACACAAATGGGTACATATGTGAGTAGGTATAATACACATATACCAGCTCAGTCCTAGTGATCCTTAGTCCCCCGACCTGTTTGAAACCATTATTCTTCTACTTAACTCACTCGCACTCTAGTCGTTTTTTTGTTTGCTGTTTTTACTGATTTTTTGCTGTTTTTCATTATCCTTATTCCAACTCAAACAGAAAAAAAAACAGTATAAACAACAAAAAAAAACAGTAAAAACAACAACAAAAATGACTAGAGTTCGAGTGAGTTAAGTAGGAAGCTAATGGTTTGAAACAGGTAAACGGACTAGGGCTGATCTAGTGCCTATGTATTATACCTACTGAAAACTCTGGAATTTTTTGCAGTTTAAATGTAACTATTACCCTGTCAAATACAAAAAGAAGCAAATTTAGCATATGTCGAAAACTCTAGTAACTCAATTAGAGCCTCTTAGGACATTGTAAATAAATATAGGGTCAATAAATGTATAGAGGATACCAACATCTATATCTCTGCACAAGGATTTAACTATTTCTTTACAGGCATGGTCGAGAGTATGGCCAAACAGGTAGTACCTGCTCGGAACACCTCTCAGTTTTATCTTAATACCAGACATACCCCAAATAAAAACCTTTTCATTTTCATGAAGTCACTTTTTACAATAGACAAACTAGTAAAGATATTTACAGTATTGTCACGGCTAGCGACCATCTGTATGTTTTTGTGCTACCCTATACAACTAAGCCTGCCGCGAGAAGATTCCCAATATAGTGCGGTTGGGCGAGAATAAATCAGAAGCCGGCGGACGCTTCAGGATTAGTCCTGAGACATATTCTACTGGATATAAATAGGGCGCAGAACGCGTGTCATTTTAGTTTTAGTTAATCATTGAGTGCTAAATCGTCAAGATCTATTAGTTGTAAAGTTATAAGAGTAGCTTAGAGTCTTTAATTAATAGTATACGGTGATAAATTATAATAATTTTAAAATAGTAAAAGTTGTGCTTTTAACAGAACCCACGGGAAAAACGTAACATTTGGTGTCAGAAGTATGATTGTGACGGGACGGGGCTTGTGACGTGTTCTTCGAAGAGAGAGGAGGGTAGAAGTAGGTACGTCGAGACCTTTTTGATTGGTGGATTCTTTGAATGTTTTATGTACGCTTCTTTTTTTTTGCATTGCCAAAATTTTTACTTTGTCTGTAGACCATTCTTTTCTGTTTTTCTTTCCATTTGTGTGACATCCGATGGTCAATACAAGGCAAAAAACGGCAGAAATAGAGCAAATAAATAAAATATTGGCCGATTTCAAGGGAAATCTAAATGCTGTGAGGCAAGCGGCACGGGAGGAATCTGAACCTAAAAGGCAAGCAGATCGGGAAGAGGGTGAACGTAAAAGGCAAGCAGAACAAGACCGGCTTCAGAAAATGTTGCTAGATCAATAAGACAAAAGGCGAGCAGAACAGGTTCGGCTTCAGAAAAATTTCCAAGAACAAGAAGATAAAAGGCAAGCGGTACGAGAAGAGGATAAACGTAAAAGGCAAGCAGAACAGGACCGACTTCAGAAAATTTTACAAGACCAAGAAGATAAAAGGCAAATAGAACAGTATCAGCTTCAGAAATGGATTCTGGATGTAATTATAAGCGAACAAGGAAAATTACAGAAAATATTGGACGGATAAAATGAGAAATTTGAAAAAGAAGTAGACAATATACAAAAAGAAGTTGGAAATGTACAAAAAGAAATAGGAAAAGTACAGGAAGAAATGAGAAATCTAAAACCAGAAGTTATCAGGCTAAGAAATCAAGGACTAACCGAGAGGTTATTCGCCGTAGGTTAGAATATCAAACCTCCAACCTATAGGACGGTCAAACATCAAAAAACAATTCGAAGCCGCTGCTATTGCCAACGGTTGGAATAACGAGGAAATGGCTACAACACTAGTGATATCGCTTCGTGGATCTGCCCTGGAACTACTACAGACCGTTCCCATCAGCCAACAGGGAAAATATGACATATTTGTAGCTGCCCTGGAGAGACTATTTGGAGCCAAAACAGAAAACAACTGACTGTATCAGGCACAAGTAAAACCCCGACATCAGAAACCTGGTGAAAACCTGAAAGAGTTTGAGGCAGACGTTAGACGTCTCGTTCAATTGGCCTACCCTGGAGCAAAGGAATAATTTCAAGAGGAACTTGCTGCTCAATATTTCGTGGATGGTATCAGAGATCCAGAAACTCAGAAGATGCTACGTTTAGCCAAATTGGATAACAGCCGTGAAGTTTTGGGTAGAGCTCTAGAAATCGAGGCGGCCTGTAACATCTCTAAGCCAACAATCAGGGACGTATCCATCCAGGAAGAAAAGCTGGTGAATTAACTGAGATGGGCGGTATTTTGAAGAAATTCACCGAAGTTCTTCAGGCCACGGGGAGATTCCGGGAGCCACTAGAAGTTAGGCCATGTTACCGAAATGCTAGAAATCAGTGCTATAGATGTGGCAGGACTGCACATTTCAAAAGGGATTGTAGAGTACGAAGATTCCGGAAACCACTCATTAGAAGATAGGTCACGTAACCGAAATATTTCAAATCAGTGCTATAGATGTGGCAGGACTGAGCGTTACAAGAGAGACTGTCGAGTACAAAGACAACGGCCTACATCTCCATCCAGAGAAGCTAGAAGTTCAAAGTCAAGTCAAGAAGAGTTAGAATATAACTCTAAAGTTAAGCACAGAGCAGGAAGATTGCATAATGATACAGATGTTTTATCGAGAAGACCATGCGAGGATAAGTAAGTATGAACATTGCCAAAGAATAGATCAACGAGAAGGAATTACCCCCATTAGGCAAATCAAGTTTGAGGTGGATCAGCAGTTGACCCCAGAGCAACTTAGAAAGGATCAGCTTGAGGATAGTGAACTAGCATTACTGTTAAAAGCTAAAGAAGAACATCAACCAAGACCAAGATGGGGAGATATTTCAAATAAGGGATTTACTTTTAACGCTCTGCGGGCTCAGTGGGACTCCTTGGTAGTTGAAAATGGACTTCTTAAACGAGGCTGGGAAAGCACCGATGGAAAAGTAGTGAAGTCCTGGAAGAAGTCCATAATAGAAAGTCTGGTGCTCTTCTCGGAGTGAACAAAACGATTGACAAGATCCGCGACAGATTTTACCGGGTCAACTACCATCAGGATGTGAAATCATGGTGTCGGCAGTGTTCAATCTGTGCCGCAAGTCAAGGACTCAAAACAAAACCTACGAGAAAGATGAAACAGTATGTGAAACTCCCGGTTGCACGTATCGCCAGTGATCGAACGAGGACTCGATATGATCTTAAAGCTAACTCTATAGGATTTCAGATGAACGATAGTCTGGTTAGTTAATTCACAAAGGAAGAAAGAAAGATCCCCCCAAGCTACTGCCAGTATGGGAAGGGCCATACTCAATCATCAAAAAATTAATGACGTGGTGTATAGAATTCAACGTAGCCCCAGAAACAAACTGAAAGTTGTCCCCCTCGACAGGCTCAAGCATATCACGGAAATGAAGTAGCTGATGAGGACGATCAGGTTTAAGAGGGAGGCAATGGCACGGCTAGCGAACATCTGTATGTTTTTGTGCTACCCTATACAACTAAGCCTCCGCGTCTACGTTCTCCCGTATGAGTCATCGCCGACCGAGAAGGTTCTCCATATAGTGCGGCCGGACGAGAATAATACAGAAGCCGGCGGACGCTTCAGGATTAGTCCCGAGGCCATATTCTACTGGATATAAATAGCGCGCAGAACGCGTGTAGTTTTAAATAGTCATTGAGAGCGGAATTGTAAAGATCTATTAGTTGTAAAGTTATAACAGTAGCTTAGAGTGTTTAATTGTGTACGGTAATAAAGAATAAAGAGAGTATTATTTTAAAGTAGTAAAAGGTGTGCTTTTGTCAGAACGCACGGGAAAAACGTAGCAGTATGAAATATCTTTCTAATTAAACAAATCAGAAATGTTTTAGTTGTGCCACTAACAAAACTTTTCTATCTATGCATAGAGGAGGTGAATACCCGGGAGGTTTCAAGATTCCGATTTTTAACAAGAGTATTAAAAGTGAATTAAACAACTCCCAATCCAATTATCATCATAATTCCTACTGCATCCAAAATTTTTGAGCATCTACTAAAAATCAATTGTATGAATATTTTGACTATAACAAACTGTTCTCGAAACCCTGGTGCGGTGTATTAAAACAGGGACATTTGTGGGCGCGACCTTCTGCGACCTTTCGAAGGCTTTTGACTGCATATCGCATGAAATCCTAATAGATAAAATGAAATATTATGGTCTCAGATCTGAGTATTTTATTAATTTCAAGCTACCTGTGCACTAAATAAGGACAAAATGCAATATACGCTATACTAGTGTGGAGGCACTCCGCACACACTCAAAGAATATTTGAATTGCAGAAAAGAGCCATTAGAGCAATGCGGGGTCTGGAATACAGGGCGGATCTTTTATTAAGTTCGGCATACTTACTATACCTTCTCAATATATACTGGGCTGCTTAGCATATGCAAAAAAAAATGTTTCTCAGTGAGCACTTAGAGCACCGTACTGTGTTGTATGCACTGTGCTTGGGGCGATATGCATGGCTATAAATCGAGGCAAGTTGACTAGCTGCACTTAAAAGTTTTAAGACTTAAAAAAACGAGGGTAGGGACATCGTCTTCTGCCCCAATTTTTTACAATAAACTGCCCGAAAGCACCCAACAACTAGATGAACCAAAGTATAATAAAGCGGTAAAGTATTTAGTGTTAAACAGGGCATACCACAGCATTTTGGAGTTCTTGAATGATCAATCAGATATCAATGAGTATGTTTTAATATGAGTTCTTGGAAGTATAAATGAGACTAAAATGTGAATCTTACGTAATGATTCATCTTTTGAACAGTGTTACATGTATTTTTAAAGTGTATTTATAGTTTGAAAATTTATAAAACTAAACTTTTTATGACTTGTGTAAATTGTTTACACAAAATGCAAATTTTACTTTACTTTATTTTACTTCACTTTTTCTCTCCTATCAGGTTTTGAGCCTCATCATTCACTTGCTATTTCTAAATTCGGGGCTAAATTTCTATTTAAAAGAATATAAATATCCATAAGAGACAAATCAGGAATCTCTGTTTAACGCATTATTTCCTATGGGAGAATCCTAGATCTAATAACTTATTCATACATACAGATAAAGTTGAAAATAGGGGTCCAAAGCCGAAACATGGGATTTTAAAACCTGATAGTGCCATTTTATAGAGAAGAAAAAGTTGCAATAAAAATGTGATATTTATGTTGAATTAAACAACGGCAGGAAATTTCAGTTATTTACCACCAAAATTTTGGAAACGAAAAGAAGTAGCTTAGATGTCTTTTTACCGTATCATTTGGCAATAAATTCTACTCCGCTTGTCATAATCAACCGACCACGTATCTCTTACTAGCTTCCGAAATCCCAACATCTTTTTGTTTAAAATAGTGCATTACTTTTTGTTATCTTTATTTACTTTTATTAAATCATATGTGACATGCCACTGTGTCTGCATAAAAAAATTTTTTATTTTTCAAACACCTACGATTGGTAGAACAACCCAACTTAGTGGTACTATTGGTAGGTATGGATGTGGTTATGTAGTATGTATAAGTAATATTAATTATTCTGTTATTAGTTTATTATTAGTATGTATTAGTTAATTAGTAAAATAATTACACGTGTGTCGAATGCAACAGTGCATTATTTCATTTAGGTTAGCTTACGTTGCTTACGACTAGATAGCTTACTATTTATTCCAAAATTATCAACATTGAAAAAGTTGGCGAC
>JAEQML010058352.1:0-30372 GCA_016904865.1 Pissodes strobi | reverse complement strand
AAACTTTTTTATTA
This sequence comes from Pissodes strobi, assembly GCA_016904865.1. Lineage (NCBI taxonomy): Eukaryota > Metazoa > Arthropoda > Insecta > Coleoptera > Curculionidae > Pissodes > Pissodes strobi. Next base: position 30,358 of record JAEQML010058352.1, on the reverse strand, counting down.
TTGATTTCTCAGAAAACTTTATTCTTGATAAAAGTTGGTGCTTGGAAAAAAACTAACTTTGACAATGGTAAATTAAAGATAAGTTATACAGGGTACTTAAAAAAATACAAAAATTGAATTTAAGAAAACAAAAATTTTGGAATATCGGAAAGCTTCTACAGGAAAAATAAAGCGCTTATTAAGATAAAAATAAAAGTCAAATACCATGTTTTCCAAAAGTGCACTGTTGCTGAGAAAATTCATGACAATTATTGAAAAAACCCTCTTTCTTAATTTTGTTCTTATTTTTTTCAGCAACGATGCACTTTTGGAAAAAATAGTATTTGACTTTTTTTCTGTAGAAAGTTTTCCGATATTCCAAAATTTTTGTTTTTTTAACCTAAATTTTTGTATTTTTTAGGTACCCTGTATAAGTTATCCTTAAATTAGCATCGTCAAAATTAGTTTTTTTCTAAGCATCAACTTTTGTCAAGAATAGAATTTTCTGTGAAATCGGCAATAAAAAAGTTTCCCATATGATGCGAACTTTTTGGAAGACCCTGTATAATTAATTACGGTCAAGGCCAGCCTCGGCCGACCAGCAGTTTCCTATTCGGCCCAACTAAACAATATTCTTTATCATGCAAAAGCCTGACAGTTCAGACACCACACTATTATGACGGTCGCCTCTCGGACTAAGAGTTCCGATATTAGGTGGAATTGAAAAAGTTTTTTTATAAGTAGTGTGTAGCGCAAGTTAGTTAATTACATTATTGTAAATTTTGCTGAGATTTCTTATATCAGTTTTGTCATTTATGGAATTTGCATGCTTATAATATAAATCATCCCCATGCACTCTCTCTCTCTCTTCTGTTGATTTGTTTCTGTTTTTTAAGATTTTAGTATTATTGTAATTAAAATTATGGGTAAATTCTTGTTCGTGCTTTGTTAGAGCAGTTTTATTTTTTTGTCGTATTTGTGTCCGTTGAGACGACTTTAGAAACATTTCCTAAGCCTATAGTTGTTCTTATTAATCGATATTATAACTCTTTTCCAGGGTAGGTGGCTTTTTTGAAAGTAAAAAAGGATGTCCAGAAGATCTGATATTCTTCAACAAGCATTTGGACCTAAGAGGCAAAATAGCCAGAGTTGATGAGATTTTATTAATCTATACCTTCCATCTCAATCAAACAACGTTTTCTGTAGATGAGTATGTTTCAGCCTAGCCGTTAAAATTTCATATTATAATTTCTAACCCCAAAAAGTGTGACGTCTTGTAAAAGTAATTTTAATATAAACAAGTTTACATCGTTTGAACATAAGGTTTATTTTATTAAAATAATAAACTGGTACAGACTGTAATATGATTTAAAATCAAACGATAAAAAAGTGAAACATTTGATATTATTCTGATCTGAAACAGCAGCTTATATGTAATGTGGCAAGTTCATATACAGGCCTATTGACACAAGTTTATGCTTATGAACACCCTCGACCGATCAACAAGTAAGTTCCTATCCATATTCTTGATGTCATGTCATTTTACAATAACGTACAACGACGTATAGTTCGCTAAGTGTTCATATTGTGATAGAAACTCGTTCAATTGAAGTTAAGGGTTTACTTTATCTGTCAGAATTAGCTCTTTGTATAACTTTGAGAAGAGGCCACCTATTAAATGCGGCTTGACTAACAAGTTTTCTCTCTTTTAAGCATCCTCAGATAATTATAATAAAAAGAAGTTTTATTTGGAACAATTGTTTTTTTTTTGTTTTAGGGAAACAATTTGGAAACTAAGGATAGAACGTCTTGAAAAAGTAGTTGTTGCCAGATGGCCTAAATTCACCATATGGAATGCAGGCAAGCAAGGGCGAAAATTCTATAATTCCCTCTCTGCCGAAAATAGAGAAAGAGTACTTGCATTCTGTGATGTCGATTTAAATAAAATTGGTAAAAAATATAGCTTATTTGATGACGATGAGAGAAGATTTGGGAAAGAAATTGATATAATTCATTTCAAAGATGCTGTTCCTCCGATTCTTATATGCATGAAAATAGTAAGTGTTTTTATTTTGTTGAATCTAAAATATAAAAATGCGTATTCAAAAAGATATCACTGAATTTGAAACTGACAAACATACTGCAAAATACGCACCTTGGAAGGAAATATTATAATGGTAACTGCCAGCCTTTAAATTATAAGCCCAGATAACCCATACCAGATGCGAAAGAGTCATATATCGTGTTCGGTCTCAATGACCTCGCCGCGTCGAACTCACGCTACCTGCGCCATCGCTTAGCAATGGTTATTTGAAGGCGCGCGAAAATTGATGCACTAACGCAGTTGTATTACCTATTTATTGTGGGGACAAAATATAAAGAAATATATATTAATCTAGAAAAAAAAGTATGCTGAATGTAGAGAAATTGTAAACAAAAATAAAATACATTCCTTTCATAAAAATATTAAACACTTTATTTCAAACATTTTGCATAAGTATGTAACCAAAAAGTTTATTATTGATGTATTATGTATTATCTTTATAACCCACAGAACTGGCAAGTAAACTGAAAATCACATACTAAAATGTAAATACAACTAATGGCACATCCTAAATCTAAATTAAACAACTATGTATACAGCGATTACATTTAATCTAAACCGCTTCAGGGATTGGCCCCGTAAAAGTTAAACCGTATAGAAAGACACTCAAAAGTTAGATCAAAAGTCGTTCCGTACCCCCTAGTTTACGTCATCATGCTTCCCTAGACATGGCTGCGTGATTTTCCCCTTAATTCTTTCTGGGGCTGTTGCAGTGATACTCAGTGGTGTTTGCGTTGCAGCCTTAGACTATATAATAAAGATAGACTTTGCGTTTCATTCATAATTATGCTGCAGCCCTGGCCCCAACAATGTCTACCCCCCCTAACCCCCCAAATAAAACAAAACATGACCAATGAATGAAACTAAAGAAGGGATAGCGTCTGCGGGCGACGAGCACCTCCCACTGTAGCTCGCGGCCGGCGAGCTATCCCCACTTCTTTTCGCCCGCAGACCCGTTTTAATGATGGGGCCAGTGGAACAGCAAAATACTACCTCTTTTTCAACTATATACTCTAAGGTTGCAGCTAGGAATGACAGTAGCTTGGGAAAAGTCGCGAGGGGGGCTAGCGGGTGCATTATTTATCTATGAAACTTTAATGCTTAGGGAATCTAAAAACAAGATATGATCCGTAAAATATTGAATCTACAAATAAAATTTTAGTTTTGCATAAAAGAGCTTAAATGTTTATCTTCTTGTTTGTTTCAGTTCAGTTCAGTTTCAGTTTATTCACATAATTTACAATAGTTTTACAATACATTAAATTGCAACATTTACAATTTCAGCTACTTAAATAGGTTATTGCACCAAGATTACTAGCAATCTGTATGTGCAAAAATGTTAGTCGGAAAATTATTTTCTTATATTATAATAATGTCAAATAATGTTTATGTTACAACCTGCATGTAGTAAAGTTAAAAGATACAAGGTGAAGGATGAAAAGTTTGAGGGAAAAAAACAAAAAAAAATTAAGAAAAATTTAAGAGCACACACAACACACAAGCAATGAGAATCACAACAGTTCAAGAAATGTTTTATAGTTGCTGTAGATGAGTGGCTTACGTTTTTTGGCAAATGCATGATATTTAGAAATATTTTTTATGTTAGTTGGCAAGGAATTGTATATTTTGGGGGCTAGGCTTGTAATAAATCTCTGGTTACCATCCTTTCTGTAAAAAGGAACAATCGAATTCTGATTGGTTACTTGTCTAGTTTGGTATGCGTGCTCAATTTTTGTTTATAAGTCATTGCTACTGTACAGAAAGAGACAAATGTTATAAAAGTATAGCATTCTGATGTTAAGAGTGTTGTCGTCATAGAACTGTTCAGTAGGAAATCGTTTTTCTTTCTGAAATATGACTTTTAAAATATAATTTTGCACCACATTCAAAGGTTCAAGAGAGTTCATGTACAGACCACCCCACACAATTATAGCATACTGTAGAATAGGCTCCACTAGAGCTTGATAGATGGATATAAGTAAGTTTTTGTTCATAAATTTACGTAACTCATAAAATTTGAAGACTAGCCCTCTAACTCTAACAACCAAACCATCTACATGTTTAGACCACTTTAAGTTCTTATCAACTATAACACCTAAATATTTGATATAATTAACTTCATTTATTTTTAATCCTGTTCCGTTCAGCTGTAAAAAGTTGAAATTAGGTCTGTTCACATATCAGTAAGAGAGAATGCAATATATTTTGATTTGTCTATGTTAAGGATTAATTCGCTAAAGTCCAACCACTCCTTCACCATTCCAATACCCAGTTCAGCCTTAGTTTTTACCCGTTCCCAACTATCATCAGTAAATACCAAAACTGTGTCATCCGCATATGATATAATTAAGCCTTTAATTTTTTTGCTCAGTAATGAATTTATGTATATGATAAACAGGAGCGGCCCCAAAACAGTGCCCTGGGAGATGCCCAAATGGATCGTTAGATAGTCACTCAAAATGTTATTTACTCTAACCTGCTGTGTTCTGTCTTCCAAATAACTGCGAAACACGTCCAACACAGTGCCCCTTACTCCGCAGTGCTCTAGCACATCCCTTGTTTTTATGAGGCACTGTGTCGAAAGCCTTTGCAAGGTCTTAAAAGACACCCAGGCCCTTTCTGCGTCCGTCCAGGTGAGATTTGATAGAATCAACAAGTTTAAATATAGCATGATTAGTACTAACACCTTTTTGGAAGCCAAGTTGATTTTTATTCAAAAGTTTGTGTGATGTAAAAAAATTAAGTAGTCTGTCTTTAAGACATTTCTCGAACAATTTGGCAAAAGTACTAATTAGACTTATCGGTCGAAAATTACCAATATCTGTTCTATTTCCAGACTTATAAATTGGGACCACTACACACTTTTTAAAGTCATTTGGCACAGTTCCCTGAAGAAAGATTAGATTTATGACGTGCATAAGCGGACTAATAATGTATAAGTGATGGTCTTTTATTAATTTTGTGCTAATTTCGTCAAACCCTGGAGAACTATTGTTTTTAGTGACGCTATATGTAAAATCTGTTCGTTTTTATGAACTGGCTTTAGAAACATGTTCTGAGTAACGCGGCCACTTTCAAAGCTATTGTGTTTTTTAGGTACTTTTATTTTGGCAGCCATTTTTTTTCCTATCTTTGTAAAATATTTATTACAATAGTTTGCCATCTGTTTTGTATTTATAAACGGTTTTTTATTGCTACTTAGTATGTTAATGTCACTGATTTTGTTTTTATTTGTGTTTGTGGCTTCGTTGATTACTTTATATATTTTTTTCATGTCATGTTTGTTACAATTTACAATTTCGCGATAATATCTGGCTTTGGCTTCATTTATAATCCTTTTTAAATGATTCCTATATGTTTTGTATGTCTGGATAAGTAGATCATTGTTCCCATTTTTAATTAAATCTTTCTTTAATTGGTCACGGTGTTTTATAGAAATTATAATAGCATTTGTGATCCAAGGTTTGATTTTGACATGCTTTCCAATTTTTATTACTTTTTTTGTTTTGCACTTGTTGAATATACCTGTAAAAGTTTTATAAAATAAGTTCCACGCTTTATTTGCCTCATTACTTGTCAAAACAGAAATCCAAGACTCTTGACTAATTAAATTTTTAAATCTTAAATGATCGAAATTTACGATGGTTTTTTGAAAGGGCTCTGGCTTTTCTTGGATACTTTTGCATATTGGTCGATATATAGGGTAGTGATCTGTTGTATTGTTATTAACAACTGCAGAAAATAGGTTCAAATTGGCGTTGTTTAAGTTTTGTTTAACAAATATATGGTCTATACATGACCTGGTATCCCTTGTAACTCTTATATGCGTGTTTATATATGACTTGTATCCCAGAGACATAAGTGCGGTCAAGTAGCTATTTGCAATAGCCAGATCATGGTTCAAAATATTTATATTTATGTCACCCAAGAATATTCTAAAATCTTCATTCTGTAGGTTAGCTAAGAAGTTTTCTAAATCAATTACAAAATTTTCTTCTGAAGTGGAGGGTGATCTATAACAAGTTACAACATTAAAAGACATTATCATATATAATATCACAAGAGAAAAAATTTTGTCGGCAAAATTTTCGAAAGGTATGAAAGTTTGTTGCTTGGCAATTTCGCGAATGATATTTTTGGTATCAAAATCACGAGCCGTCAGGCGAGTGATTTTGTCAAAAATGTCATGAGCGAAATTGCCGAAAAGCAACAAACTTGAATAAAACCTTGAGAATAATTTTGCCTACACAATTTTTTCTCAAGTGGTATTCGTCATGACTATTTCACGAGAAAAACTAGACAATGCACCGTATTAACAAACAGAAGCTTACTAAAAAGACGCTTTAATGACGTTTGTCAAACTCACAATAATAGTTATACCAGACACCTTTCTGATGGACCTGTCATAGTTTTGTCGCTAAAAAACCACTCAATTAACGGGAAGGTAGTAGTTTTGTCAGTAGGAAACGAGCAGTTGCTATGACGTTTTACCAGTAAAAAACACTCTAGTGAAATAGTCAATCTCAAACCCAATCTCTGTTAAAGTGAAATGTGAAGACGTTGTTTTAGTGTGTTTAATGTCAAAGTTAATTTTATTGTTTATGAAGATCAGAAGTCCATCATTTTGGTTTAGGGTACTATTATTAAAGAAGGTGGAAAATCCGGGGATATTAAACTGGTCTGGTGAACAATTGTTTCTGGTTTCGCCCAAAATCAGAATGTCAATATTTTGTAGGTTACAAGTTTGCAAAAATATTAGAGTCTCATCAAAGTGTCTGGAAGCACTACATACATTAAAGTGTAAAATATCTAGAATCTTTTGGTTGGCCTTAACTTTGGTCCTAAAGTCATCCACTTCTAAGACTTTTTGCAACTGTTCTAAATCATTTTCCGTTTCTAGTGAATTAAAAATATTAGCAATATCCATAAAAAAATGGAGAAATAAAAAAGAATTTTATCAATAAAAAGAAACAACAGAGACAAAAGACCACAACTTTGAGTACTACTACTTTGAATAGTAGTCTATAGTCGATTTATATCTTTGCAAAAAATATTTGTATGTAGGGCACTCAGAAGAAAATGCTTCATGTTCAACATTTTGATTTAAATTGTACTTCTCATTTGCTCGAGTGCAGTTACAACATTTTTTAAAGACCTTTTGACAATTTTCAGATTTGTGCTCCAGACTACAGTAAGTACAGGAAAGTTTATTCTTACAGTATCTAGGTATTCGAGTATCTTCGTATATTGGACAGCGTTCCCATGATATAAACACCTTCCCACATGCCATTAGTCTGCCAAACAGGTCCCCAGAACATTCGCCAAAAACAATAGATTTGTTGTTTTTTATTGGCTTTATGAATGTTATATTTAGGTCATCATCATCTTGGATAAACTGGTTTTGTTGTTTCAAACAGTTGGTAATATCTTCCATGTTCATATTTTTTGTTGTCGCAATAATCTTGAATCTTGGTTTCTTCATTTCTGTCAGCTCTACTGTGTATTTTTCCTCTGTGTCTCGGTCCTGTATAGTTTTCAACAACTTTTGGGATTCCTGTTCGCTACTACAGTTGATCACCACAACTCCATTTTTTGCAATCTTAACAGTTTTAATGCTAACATTCAACTCGTTCGGCTTAATTTTTAATTGAAGATCGGCTTTAGTAATTTCCGCATCTTGCATATTTTCCGGCTTAACAAGCACCGGAGGGATATTCTTAGGACTATGAGGTCGTGTTGATGGTTGCTGCAGGGCAGGAGCAACACTTGCGTATGATTTTGTGCCTTCCATGTCCTTTATTTGTCGCTGCAGCATATCAATTATCATTTGCTTATCATTTATAATTGTGGTTTTATCTAGAATTGTGTTTTTAAGACCCTCTATAAAATCATTCTCTCTACAGTGTTTACAAAAATATTTGAGTTGTCATTCTGCAAGAGGCATGCATCTTATTTCCGATGAAGATAATCCAGAACCATCTCCACAATAATATGTTTTGCAAGAATCACAGGCAAAAACGTATTTTTTTCCTTCTTGTTTTGCTTTTGCTTGCACTTTATGCATTCAGTATCACCCATGTTTACTTCTCCTCAGGCATAGGAAAAATGCTCCACATGAGTTGGTAACAGCGTCTGGTACTTGATCAGAAGACCACCCGTTTTCAGTAAAGCTTTGTTAATATTTCCACACAGAAACTCACTATCTTCATTTGTACATCAACATCCAGGCTTACAAACACCTTTAAAGTCTTTTCCATGAATTAATTTAAGAAAAAAACCGAATTTTTCACTAAAGTTACTGACAAATGTAAACAATAACACAAGCAACGTTGCCGATGAGGATTAAAGTCGAATTTTATAACAAACTATAATTTGATAAATTTTTTGGGCAGTAACGTTTCTATATTTAATTTTTGAATAAATTAGTATTAGCTAGATTACTATTTTCTCAAAGATTTTCCCTTTCAGCCTCTTTAAGCCAGGTGCTAAATCTAAAATGATTGCATTTTTATGTAATTAAAAGTAACCCTTCAAGGTTACTACTCTGACTCTTTTCGACCAACGTCTGGAGTTCCCCAGGGATCACACTTGGGGCATTATTCTTTATTATATATATAAACCAAATTAAATCTTGTTTTTCATCATTGCAACTTCTTACTATATGCGGACGACTTAAAAATATTTAAAAAGATACATACTCTCAGAGACTGCCAAAGTATTCAGGACGACCTGGACAGGGTGATCAAAGTTTTACGACCAAAATAGTTTGTTCCTTAATTTAAGCAAATGCACATCAATTATATTTACTCACAATAAACACTAATATATTTTCAATTACAAAGTAAGCAATACCACTCTTCCCAGAGTAGACCATGTTCGAGGTTTAGGAATCATTCTTGACTCAAAAACAAGGTTTGATTCACATGTCGACATGATAGTTGCTCACTCTTCCAGATTGCTGCGATACGTGTTGCGGAAATGCGCGGTCAAATATTAAATCAATCAATTGTCTTTATTACTCGCTAGTGATTGGCAAACTAAATTTTGGTAGTGTTATTTGGAATCCGAGATACGCTGTGTATGTGGACCGCTTGGAACATATACAAAATAAGTTTTTAAAAAATTATTGCGTTTAAAGCTAATTATCAAAATCCATTTGATGATATTGCCGTGGCTCGACAACACTTCCGTATTCCATCTCTGCCTGCTAGAAGAACCATATCAGACTTACTATTTTTGTATAAAATAATTAACAACCATTTAAAAAGTTCTGATGTTCTCTCGTTAATAGTTTTAAATGTACCTTGGATTAACCTTAGATTAAGTCATATATTCAATATTCCATTTAGGCGAACGAATTGTTCGAAAATTCCCCTTTTTGTAGAATAGTGAGAAGTGCTAATGATTATAGTAATATAGTTGATATGTTTTCTATGTCTGCTGTCACCATTAAGAACATTTTGAAAAACAGTATTCTTTGAATTTTGTTTGTGTATTACATGTTATGCTTTACTGCATTAATCTCACGACTGGTGCATAACTTCTTATAAATTGTTTATCTATTGTTTCTTATTACTATATAAGTTAATATTTTTTACGACAATCGTTTATATAATACTGTGGATACATTGATTGTGTTTGTATCTGTTTATATCCCCCAAATAAATAAATAAATAAAATAAATAAACCAACAATTAAGCGACATATGAAGTACTTATTGTTTAATAGTTTTTAGTATATGTACTATTCTGAAAACGCCTTATTTTAATCTATTTTTGCAATAAAGTAAAGTGGGCTTTTTCGGGCCAGCAACCCAGCACATGGAAACAGCGTACGGAATAATTTATGCATTAACAGCTTTGGTTATTTTCTGTCAGTGATTTCATTTATTTTTTGACACCCACCTACAGGATTTATTAAAAGTTAGAGAAAAACTGTTTATACCTAAGTTGAAGTATTCTTCCCATATTATCGTTTGGACCTATCAAAATAAACAAACGAAGATGGCAAACATATTAGTAAAACCAATATAATTTTTTATATATATATATAGAACATCTTATATTATATAGTATGCCATAATAACAGCCTTCATATCCTGATTTCAAAAATATATAGTTTATTGATATTTCGTGCAGCCTTTTTTTGGGGCATTTAACTTTAAAATATAATAATTCAATCGAAATTGAGATTAGATCGCCTTGAAAAACCAAGCTTGGTTATTTTCTATCAATTAAATTTATTCCCGTGCTTAAAAAATGAACTTGTTTTTATGTTGTTTTCAGAAAATTATAATAAAAAAGTGTTCATTACACGCCAGGAATCGCAGCGCCCACGGAAAACCTTTATTTCAGACTCGTAATGACATATTTAATTACATGGAACTATTAAACTTACTATACCTACTATGTAAAAAATATAAATATTAATAATAAAACCATACATACCTTACAAGATATCGAGGTAATTCAAATAATGTGTTTCTATCCCCACTTCTAGTTGGACAATGTAAATAAAGGGACGTATAACCACAAAAGTGTTAAAAAAGATAGTATAAGTTCATGCACTATAGTTACCGCCGCCCGAGCATCACGAATCTAAAATATCAACTGCAGTCTGACTATATCCTCGGATGGCTGGCCATCCGTAGGGGGCGGAGATTAACACGGACTCGTTATGCACGCGTTAGATACGCACTTTCACAATACATATGGTGTGGCTTTATCTGGGTGATAAGTAAAGTTAGCTTGTTTTGTTTATATCTATTTTATTGATACCTGGTTTTAATAACATTAATCAAATTAATCTGAAGAGTTCTCATTTTTCTGCAACGTCAAACAAAATAAAACAGGGTACATAACCGCAAAAGATATTGGTGTTGATAGAACTGATGTAAACGTCATAAATCTCCCAAAATATCAATTTAATGTAAAACGATTGCAAAAATAATCAACTTCACGAATAAAATCACGACAAAATTCATGAAGAAATTCACAAGACTTAGTGTAAAAGGGGCTTACGAAAATCGTTAATATTGCCGCCATTTTGAATAGAAATGCCATAAATAATTGAAAAGGAAATTTGACGTAGAATAAGATGGAGGAAATATGTTTCAATTACTAGTATACATAGTTGTATTTAAAAGAACAAAGCGGGTATCACCAAGTGAAATTAACTATCAAAGTGTATTTGCATCTAGCCGGCCCGTTTAACTTTCCAACTTTCGCTTTCAAAAATTAGTCAATTGAATTGAATATCTTACTGCTGCTCCCCGATCGGAGTTAAGTAGAAATACTACCTGTAAATAGCTAGGTATGTGAATCGTTGCTTAGAAAATATGTAAGATTGGATTGTACTGCATTTTTAAAAATTTTTTTCCTTGATTTTGGGCATGCCTAGGGTTAGTTTTTGTTGGTTGCGCCCCCGTAGCGAGCGAAGGGAGCGGAGGGCCATCTGTGAAGTGAAATATTAGTTTAATTAATGATAAAAAAATTTGGGTTAAGAGCCGTACTATAGTGGATATACAGCAGCTTGCATGTGATTCCGCGAATATATTCCATTGCCCACCAATCAAAACAAATTACAACAATAATAACGTTGGCGTTGTTAAAATATACAAATTTGAATCACCTGCCACGTCATGCGCATCCGGAACTGCGGGTTGGAAAGTTGAAAGGTCCGGCTAGATTTAAGTTCAAAATGTACGGTTTGTTACCTCCTTAAATACGTTTTAAATTCATGTCTGGGGAAATAATTACCACGTTATCATGCAGTTTTAAAATTGTTTTGAATCTAATCCTCGTTTTCATGCAATGTCAAAAATAAAATTGAAATCGAACTGAACTGACCATAAAATAATGTACATATCTTTTCTTCGCGAAATATGTTGAAACCCTAGCATAAAACTCCATTTTCGCGCCAAACATATTCCTCGATGTTGAGGCTGTTACTGGTGGAGTTTCTGAGGTTTTATCCATATTGTTTTCTTTTTGTAAAAAATTAGCACCGAAAAACCTGCAAAACCTCTAATCATGAACAAGCAAATCTAACCAAACTTTTTAATTTGAGTTAGTACATATGAGCTTCATTTTTCAATTCGATTCCGATCCAGTAACCCTTTTCATGCAAGTCTAGTTCGGTTCCAGGAAAAGCTGAATCGCCCTTAGGACTGAAGACGACTTAAATACTTGTTTTCATGAAGGTTTCAATATCAAAACCGGTTTCAAAACTTCATGAAAACGTGGTACCGAATTCCTCATGTTCATTGTCACCCGATATACCTGCATAATTTGTTGTTCCAGGATTTAACTGAAGGAGTTTTTGAAAACAATTTACGGACTTTGAACTTAAAGGAAGGCCATGACTATGTGATTTTTAGCTAAGAAACAATAAACTCCAAGTACATATTATTAAACTGCGTCATCAGTATTCTCCAAGAATCATGTTTCGTAGTCATATTATGTAAAAGCGGTTTGTTCATTTAATTCATGTTATATCGATTTGTATGTAAAGTGTGGCAAACTTATTTGGAACAGCGACGTTTGAGGAGCGAAGCGAGGAAAAATGGCTTGCAGCCAATCGCCTTGTTGCACTTTGTCACGAGGACGAGGGGAACTTGACGCACCTGTTGCCGGATGTATCGAGCAAATAGATATAAATGTCGCAAATTTATTTAAATTGATAATGTGTAAAATAGATTATGAATTAAAGTTGAAGTAATAGTTAAGTTTTAGTTGCCAGTTATTTTCAATGAGTTAATGAGTATATTAAATTATGTGTTTATCTAAATAATAGGTATAAATATTAATTCTCAAAAAATATTAAAGTTACTCGACAACATCGCCAATTTTTTCTCCGCATTCTTTCCGCTGTTCCAGTTATACTTGCCACACTTTTTCGTCTGTTTTTAAATAAATATTTTATATCGTTTTTCTTTGTTTTTTTTTCTAATTTCAGCGCAATTTTTTGACTAATATGCAAAAACGTACATTGCTAGAGTTGCGACTGACAATTTTGCAGACACGCCCCAACTTCTATTAAAAAATATACATAGCATTACCACCACTACCACCGAACATTAACAATAGAGTCAATAGACTAGAAGGTTTACTCTAAGCCCCGCCCCAGTATTTCCCTCTTTGCCTCGTCGCGGAACCTGATGAAATGCTGCTTAATCGCTTTGGCCTCGTGTCATGTTTAACCCATCGACATGTCAATGGTTTAACCCCGTCTGGTCTAAAGTCAGGCGTCTCGCCTTTGTAAGAGCTACATCAAAAGTGCCGGCTGAGAGTGGACCTTCTATAGTCTCTTTTTAATGTTCGGTCGCAGTACTAGGTTCCCTGCATCATGCACCTGCCCTTTCGGCCCCCCGTATACTGATAGCAAAGTCCTATTCGCCGTTAGCTCTATCGAGTGACTCAATTTTTACGGTCGAAAAGGGGCTTTGCCTCTACGCAACAGCTTACACAAATTTTCCATACGCTTCCGCTACAGTGACTTTGTATAAAGTCACTGTAGCTTGCGCGTGATTACAGCGACTCAAGTGGCGCTTTAGAAAACTAGCAAATTGAATTGAATATCTTCCCATACAGCACACCAAATCAAGATTACGATGTGTTCGCATTGTGACGATGTATCTAGATGCAGACACAGGGTTGCACAATTCTACGATGTAAATGTGCTACGTTTACACATTTCAGGTACACACGTATGCACAAAGGTTAAACGTCCGCCTCACAATGTAGCCACAGTATACCATTTACATATACACAACTTAAGTGATCCACAGTGTGTTATCGGCTGCACAGTGATTGTGTATTATGCTTAAACTCTGCTTACACATGGCATTTGTCCTTCTCAATTTGAACGTAAATATATTATTCCGTGTATATGTAGCTCCGTCGCCCCATGTATACGCCCTGTCAAAGAAACCAATTTTTCATGAGCTACTTCAGGAAAATAAAAGTTTTGCCGCCTGACCTTTATTCGTTCTCAAAACAGGTATTTTAAAAAAATAATTAATATTATGGTTTTTTTGAGAACGAAAGAGCGGGCAGCGAAACTTTTATTTTCCTGAAGTATCTGTCTGAAGAAAAGTTACTTTAAAATTGTTCTTTTTTTCTTTCCACATAATATACAAAGAGCGACTAAAATATAGAACAAATTCATTTAAAAATCAGGTATTGACTTTTTAGAAAAATGCTCGATCACGTCAATTATAATTTCTGTTCCGTTTTTTTTTGCATCAAAAAGAAAATATACAGGGTGTTTCAAAAAAGTAGATTTGATGTCAAATTTTTTTTTTAAATGAAACTATTTTTTAAAATCCAATTTTGAATTCTGCGTCAAATTCTATGTATAATTCACGTAGCATACTGTAGCACTTTCCTGTCTTAATTTTTAATAGCCTATCGATTGATGGCAACTTCAATATCTCCAAAACAGTTAGATATGGAGTATAGGTTCATGCTACATGAATTATGCCTAGAATTTGACGAACAATTCGAAATTGGAATTTAAGCAATACTGTTCCATTTAAAAATAAATTAAGTTTGATGTCAAATCTGCTTTTTGACACAACCTGCATAATTTCTTTTTAGAGCAAGAAAGCAGAACAAAAAATTATAATGGACGTGTTGGAGCATTTTTCTAAAAAATCAATACCTTGAAATAAATTTGTTCCATATTTTAGCCGCTCACTTTATATAGTTACTACTACGGAACGCTATCAATTGGTGCAACAGAAAGCAGAAGTAGGAAAACACTAGAAAATGACAGTACTTTTACAAGAATATTAAAATGTATTGAAAATATTCAAATAACATAGTAAAAACGCAAATATATCTTATGCTATACATTGCCAGCCTTTGTTGCAGCTCAGCAGCTCTCTTTTCAGCCATTCTTCGTTTTTTGAAACAAAAAAAAATCCTCCAAGTAGGTTGGTTGTTTGTCGTAACCATTCGCAGACCGCCACGTCGTTTTGGAGCTCAAATTTGGCAAATTGGGTATTGGACAAGAGTCTTTCATAAAGTCACTGCAATAATACAAAAAAGTACCTATAAGCTGAGCACAAAAGATCAATTGTTATGATTGTAACTGTAAATGCTCTGAAGGATGTTCACTTTCTAATTTAACAAAAGTAAATGTGCAGAACATTATACGCCGTGAGACCCAATGACCTTTGATTGTGCATTTCCTACAGCATCCATACCCAGTGTGGCCTTTGAGCTATATATGAACGAGCCGGTGCCGGTGCATCGCAAATGTAAGCATCCATTACGATCTTATATGTAATTCCTGAATCTATAATTCCATTATTTACGAGTTCCACGTTTTCCTTTACAAAATTAGACAAAAATAAAGAACAAGACTCTGGTTTGCTATTTCCGTGATATATTTTTAACACTTTATTGATTTAAAGTGTTCCAAAAATAATAAAATTGGGCAGTTACGGTTTGATAAAAAAAAGAACCTTAAATTGACATGCATCAAAGGGTGATGAAAATGCTTGTATCAAAAATCAGTGTAGCGATAATCGTTGCTGGATTTCCATGACCGCCTAGGTATTCTATAATAAGAAAGTGCATACCACCCCAGAACTTTACAAATGGTAAAATGACTACTACCTGCTACCACATGAGATACAAATGGCAAATGGCCAGCATGCTAACGCTCTGCACTGGCATTGTTCCATCTCCCTCGAATGTAGAAACGACAACACACAACTGCAGAGTGTATGTTATTACACTGTACTATTACTTTTACGTGGTGTATACACAAAATTTTATTTAAAGTCATAATCACCACACTAATGATTTAAACTTTGTCAGCATCCTGTACGAACGTTAAATTTCTAAATTCTAACGACCCAATTAACTTTATGATATTATAGGTACATAAAAATGTTAGGTAGAAATCCAACAAATTACATTAAACCATTGTAAGCATCATGTAGGGACCTATACGGACGTTAAATTTCAATAACATTCCAATGATCCATCTGTACTTTGTATAAATATGTTAAGAATCTTAGGTGCATAGGGTTAGTTTGGGTTATAAATATTATTAAACATTGTAGCTCCAATATTAATGGTACCTAGGAGTAATAAAGTATTTATCAATTTTTACTATACCTTATAATCCGTTTCAAAGTGCACAGAGACACACACACACTTCCGCGTCTTCCCAAATAGTACGGTGTAGATTAAAACTAATTTTGACTTTGCCTCCCACTTCGGTGTCACAAGCTGAATTTTTCAGGGATGGAAGTACATGATAAGGTAAACCTTATTCCGGAGGTAATACAAAATTAGACTGTGCAAAAGGGCACTATCATCAAAAATCGAGATATTGATACCACCGTATAGAGAAGAACATAGTTATTTTTTGGTCCAAAGCACAAAAAGGTCTTTGTAGGGAGTATTTTTTTATAATTATTTAAACAAAATCATTTGCATTAGCCCTTATGGCGGAAAATAATTTTAACGTAGATATCTCGGTTTCAGCCGAGCAAAAATTTGATTAACAAGTGGTCTTTTTTAAATATAACATTCATTTGACAAAAAAGGGAGGCCTAAATGAGAAAATACTATTCTTTATAAAAGTTTCGCCTATGTCTTGGCCAGGTAATAGAGCAAATCCCATCTTTTTTGCTTGTAAACTAACAATATTATAACAATAAATAATGAGAGGCGTCATGGGTATAGGCCGCGTCGCGCCGTGATTATTCAGACCGCCAGATGCATCTACTCTTAGTCTATCTTTCTCTTGTCCTCACATTTAGCATGCTTTGTTTTTCTCTGCGTATCGGCAGATGGAACACATATTATATATTATTATAGACCTATTAAGATTTGTTTTATTTTATTTGTATTATAAAACTTGTCGTTAGGTGTCAATTTGCAATATGCCATATTGTATATCTATTTTTATTAAAGAATTAATAAGTTTATTTGTTACAAATAAAGTACCTATCTAGTAAATTTGGAAGAAATATAGAAATTTTCTGCGTTTTTATTATATATACATACATCTGTTTCAGGTGAAAATATCTGGGCAAGTTGTAAGTTTTTGTTTAAAATTTTAATTACGGAAGAATCAGAGAGCAAAAATAGGGATGATGATAAACGTCGCCAAGGCAGTATGCTTGTTGATGCAACAAACAGGGTGCCTGGAAATTAGAGGTCAATGTTTTAATTGCATATTTCATGTTTTACACTGAGGCCGAGGAAAATTTCATTCAAATATACTATATTCCAAGTTATTTTATCCGGAGTAGGCCATGACTGATAGTTCTTTATATTGTTGGGTACTGTTATCAACAATCCAGTCATAGCCTACTTCAGAATAAAATAAACTTGGAACAAAGAATATTAATTTGTCATGTATGCTTACGACTCCAAGCAATGACTTTTTTATAATTTGTTTTTTTGAAGGGTAGGTACCTATTTATTTATACAATATTGCATATTTCTTTAACAGAAATCAAATTAGAATGGACAGCACAACGGATTCAAGTTCAGAAAGCGAAATTGAGCCTCTTGCCTCTTTTATGTTCGAAATAGACCGAAGTGCATCATAATGCAATGATAATAAAGGCAAGTTAATTAGGGCGACAGAAAGAACTTTTTCTACTTTTCTTGTGGCAAACAAGATTCGATATAGCATTGATATTATTAATGAAACAATACAAAAAGTCATTTCAGATGCTAAAATTAGTAATCAATACGACGCAGTAATTTGGCATATATGATATTCTTTAAGTCTTGCGGTACTTTTTCTCTTCGC
The DNA here is from genome assembly GCA_016904865.1 of Pissodes strobi. Lineage (NCBI taxonomy): Eukaryota > Metazoa > Arthropoda > Insecta > Coleoptera > Curculionidae > Pissodes > Pissodes strobi. The sequence continues at coordinate 12,489 of JAEQML010058352.1, read as the reverse complement.
TTCAATATTTCTTTTACATGAATAACTAATATAGGCTTGTACCAAATTACTGTGCCAAATTACTTCGTCGTATTGATTATACTAATTTTATCATATGAAATGACTTTTTGTATTGTTTCATTAATAATATCAATACTATATCGAATCTTGTTTGCCACAAGAAAAGTAGAAAAAGTTCTTTCTGTCGCCCTAATTAACTTGTTTTTATTATCATTGCATATGATGCACTTCGGTCTATTTCGAACATAAAAGAGGCAAGAGGCTCAAGTTCGCATTCTGAACTTGAATCCGTTGTGCTGTCCATTCTAATTTGATTTCTGTTAAAGAAATATGCAATATTGTATAAATAAATAGGTACCTACCAACCCTTCAAAAAAAACAAATTATAAAAAAGTCATTGCTTATAGGGTCGTAAGCAGTGATGTAAAATTACCGTAATTTATATTTTTGGTAATTTACGCTGGTAATTTACGAATGTTAATTACCAAAATTAATTACCGTGGTAATAAATTTGTGTCGTAAATTACTGTGGTAAATAACCGTAATATATTTTTGGCAAATAACAATAAATTACCGTACTTAAACTGCAAGTAAACTAATAGCGATTTCCATTCGTAAATTAATGTAAATTGTGTATATTACTGTCTTTTGGAAACGTCCAACTAGTTTACAAATAAAAATTGCTATTTTTCCAAAGAAGAATGTACATGTACATGTATAAAAAAATAACTTGTCATAATCATGTAATTACCACTTGGGAATGAAATTACGGTGTGTGTAAGTATCGGTGTAGGACAAAGAGTTGTTTCATTTGCTTGTGAATAAAACATTCTTTTTCCCTTAAATATTATTTAATTTTAAAACGAAAGCAACACAGAACAAAATGAATGGCAATGAATGACAGCCGACAGTAAATCCCCGGTTCGGCTAATAACCGGCAGCCGGCAGTAAATTCCCGAACGCATATTGTTCATATTGCTGACAAACATGGTACAGGGTGATCCCCTATAATGTCGCACCCTTTTACCTTTTTTATTTTTAGTGTTCCAAAAAAATGAAAAGTATGGTTATGTAGGTACTGAAAAATTTTTTTTTTCTGCGTACTAAAAATATTGGAAAATTATCAGTATACAGGGAAAAATAAAAAGTTTTTTTTTTCAATGGATCACCCTATATATGAATTTATTTTTCGATTCCTCGTAAAATTCTAAGCATAATTTATGCATGATGTTATACCTCTAAAGTCAGTAGTTTCACAGCTGTAAACGGCTGAAAATCGATACTTTGGCTACTTTTCAACTTGGTCGCATGAAGGCCTTTAAAAATTGAGTAAAATGAAATTCACATTCCTATCTTAACTTTTCAAGAGCTATCTGATGGTGCTAACTGATGGTACCTACCGAGGTACCAGATTTGGTACCCATGGTACCGCCTGCCAGTTCCTTTCAGTTCCCGAAAAGGAAGATAGGAATGTGAAATTCATTTTACTCTATCTCTAGTGATCTTCTTTCTACCAACGTGAAAATTAGCCAAAGTACCGATTTTCAACTGTTTATAGCTGTGAAACTACTAACTCTAGAGGTATAACATCATACATAAAATATGCTTAGAATTTTACGAGGAATCAAAAAATAAATTCATATATAGGATGATCCATTGAAAACTTTTTGTTTTTCCCTTTATACTGATCATTTTTCCAATATTTTTTAAACGCAGAAAAAAAGTATTTTTCAGTACCTACATAACTATACTTTTAATACTTTCGGGACACTTAAAATAAAAAAGGTAAAGGGGGGCGACATTATAGGGGATCACCCTGTACATTACAATAAAATACAGTAAATTAGGGTAAATAACGTTGATTATTTAGCACGAAAACCGGTAATTTTCCATGTAAATTATCAGTAAATTACGGTAATCAATTTCTGGTAATTTACGGTAAATTACAGTAAATTACCACGGTAATTTATCGGTAATTTACCAGTTCACATCACTGGTCGTAAGCATACATGACAAATTAATATTCTTTGTTCCAAGTTTATTTTATTCTGAGTAGGCTATGACTGGATTGTTGATAACAGTACCCAACAATATAAAGAAGTATCAGTCATGGCCTACTCCGGATAAAATAACTTGGAACATAGTATATTTGAATGAAATTTTCCTCGGCCTCAGTGTAAAACATGAAATATGCAATTTAAACATTGACCTCTAATTTCCAGGTACCCTGTTTGTTGCATCAACAAGCATATTGCCTTGGCGACGTTTATCATCATCCCTATTTTTGCTCTCTGATGCTTCCGTAATTAAAATTTTAAACAAAAACTTACAACTTACCCAGATATTTTCACCTGAAACAGATGTATGTATATATAATAAAAACGCAAAAAATTTCTATATGTCTTCCAAATTTACTAGATAGGTACTTTATATGTAACACATAAACTTATTAATTCTTTAATAAAAACAGATATACAATATGGCAGATTGCAAATTGGCACCTAACGACAAGTTTTATAATACAAATAAATTAAAACAAATCTTAATAGGTCTATAATAATATATTATACCGGGTGGTGCATCGAGGTTGGAAACATAGGAAATCCCATGCAAATTTTAAACTGGTTAAATATTTGCTCCCCTGTTGACTTTAGAGCAAAGTTGTAAGGAGAGTTTTTCAAGGTCTCTGTATGGTAAATACAGATGCGAAATTTGAACAATTTTGGACAAGCCCAACTTCACTTATTAAAATAAAATTGCAGCTAATTTTGTATTAAAATTAAACAGGTAATACTACAGACACCAGCATTAATTAAACTTGTCAACCTATGATTTGTCACTGTCAAAAGTAATTTGAAAGTAAACTACCGTTTGCATTGACATTGACAAAGCATAGGTTGACAAGTTTAATTAATGCTAGTGTTTACAGTATTACCTGTTGAATTTTAATGAAAAATTAGCTGCAATTTTATTTAAATAAGTTAAGATCGACTTGACCAAAATTGTTCAAATTCCGCATGTGTATTTACCATACAGAGACCTTGAAAAAGCCTCCTTACAACTTTGCTCTAAAGTCAACAGGAGAGCAAATATTTGGGCAGTTTAAAATTTGCATGGGATTTCCTATGTTTCCAATCACGATGCACCACCCGGTATGTGAGTAGGTATCGCGCCAGTTGAGTCCTACCCCACTCCTTCCACTTTAGGCCCCGCCCCCTTTGATGCACATGTGCAGAAAGAGGCGAACTGCGCATGACGGCTGAGGTTTGACAGCTGACAGTTGACCCTGGGGTAGTAGGAGTAGTTGGATCACGTAAACGAACACAGGTGTGGCAGTTGACAGTTGACAGGTACGTACGGAATCTCTCGGCCATCCTAGGAAATACGAAATTTAATAAAAAGTCTTGGAGTCTTGCGGGGATCGATCCTATAACCCTATGCATCATAGTCCAACGATATAACCACTAGTCCATTGGTGAACTTATAAATAATAGTTTAACTGTTGTATTGAAAGTTTAATCTAATCGGATACCAGCAGTAAGATATTAATTTAAGTCATAGCAATATCTAACTATATTTTAAATTAACAAAAGGCTTGGAATCTTGCAGGGTTCGAACCACGAACTTTCGGCATCCGAGAGTTTAGCCTAGCCTTATGAGATTCATGCGTATTATATTAATTCAGCTTTAGATTGATTTTCAAGCCAAACAAAATGGCCTAAAATAGATTTCACGAAATGCAAAAAAAACATTTATAGGTTATGTCATCTTGAAATATTAGACATCTTCGAGGAGTATATCGTTTTATTATATCAACTTGCTCGGAAATAATCGGGTAGGTTTTCGAATTCATTAGCAGTAACTATAAAATTTTAACTCCTTTCCAAACCACCCCGGAGGTAGAGTTATGGCTCGTTGTATTTATTATTTTTAGTGGCAAATACTCCCCAGGAGGCCTACATAAACCACTAGTTTTTACATTTCAACCAACACATCTAGTAAATATTATTTGTTTTTTGGTTGCGTCTTTTTTGTATTTTTTATCGCGTTTTTAGGTTTTATTTATTTATTTTTTTTTATTTGTTTTATTTTTTTTTTGAATAGCTCACTTTATCATTGGCATCTTTTTATTGCTTTTTACATCTTTTTATGGCTCTTTTTAATTTACCATCATTTTTTTTTATATTAGGTAATGGCTCTTTTTTTTTATTATTAATATTTTAGATGAAAGTTTTAATTTACCATCATTTTTTTTATATTAGGTAATGGCTCTTTTTTTTTATTATTATTAACATTTTAGATGAAAGTCGAGATGTAAAAACTGAAAAACAATATTACTGAAAATAGTTTTGGCACAACTTTCTCGTAATTATCTCTTCAAAAAAATTTACGACATATCTAAATTCGAAAACATACATAGTTTGCTAAATGCTTCAATGAAGATTAATTTTGAATAAATATCGATACTCTTACATTTGGATTGAAATCTGCGAGCATACTTTCACTTTTACTGTGAAACACTTTTTTGAAATATTTTTGAGTTTAATTATCACGTAGATTTATTTAAAACGAGATGAGTGAAATCAATGAGAAATGGCTGATATATATAAGAATTAATTTTTCTTTTTGATTTCGAGTGGTACACACGTATAAAGTGTTAGAAACTTTCTTTTTGAATTTAGGCGACACAATTTGGTGAAAGAGGTTTGGTTTAATATTTATATAAAGCCGGGCTCCCATTCTCGTGTATTTGGCAAAATATTTGTCAATTGCTCATATTTGTCAAGTAGTGGAAGTGGTATACTCGGCCAATATTTGTACAATTATTGGCAACTGGCGAAGTCCCGGCGGCTGTCGGTAAAAATTAGGCGAGTCAAAGTGATTACAATTATTTGCGTATTTGACAACTGCATACTTGTTGATGCACTCTCACTACTTGCCTGCTTGTCCCGCAAATATTTCGGCAGTTGGTATTGTTATTCTGTTTTTGACTTCGGTCGCGTGTGCACGTGGTGTGAGTTTTTTCAATGGAGTGGTCTCAAGAAGTCGTTTTTGAATTTCTCGATCTGTAGAAATTCGAAGTCGATATAGGACATTCGCGGCAAATTCTCCATTCTTCCTTCTTCTTCTTTTTGTTTTCTACGCCTTTTTCTCCTCGTCACAATATAGCTGTCAGCTACTACCACAAACGCTGCAGCTGCAGCGGTGCGACTATCCATGATCGAAAGAAAATGAACACAGAATCATCGAGAAAATGCTTAATTGCCAAGTACACAAGTATTGGCGTACTTGTCAAATACAGGAGTAGTGGGAGCGCTGCACTTGTCAAATTGACTTTGGAACTTGATGTACTTGCCAAGTATGCCCAAGTACACAAATATTTGCGTACTTGCCAAATACACCAGAATGGGAGCCCGCCTTAAGAAGTTGATGTTTACTTTTTAATCTTTTTGAAGCCGAAAGGAACAGAAGTATGGTCCGATAAAAACTTTCTTTTTGTCGAATTAGGTCGGTAAATTTTCTTAGTTTCCACTGTTGCTACTTCATGGGTTTTTGTTATAGCAATTCTTTTCGAGATTATAGTAATAGGTTTTTCGGGTTTTAACACCATATTTTTAATTTGTTCAAAATTAATTTGGCTTTGTGCATCAATCGTAAGAGATATACCTTTCACTTTACACACTGTCTGCTCTTCTCCCGCATTTGTATTTCGAAACTTATAGGCGTAGTTCTTAGGACCGCCGCTGACAAACTCTGTGATGTAGCTACCAGGGCCATATGACTCTAATTCATCGGTCATGTCACCTATGAACTCGCCTGTTGGTACGTCATACTCTCCGTGTCTTGACACATAGATGACAGAGTCTGTGTCGTAGTACAGCACTCTATCGCCTAGTTTTTCGAGATAGCTGTAAAGTTTCAAGCGTGCAAGGGCTGTAACATATGAAGCTAAAACAACATTTACGGTCGGTAATGGGTCGTATACTTCCTCTTTGTATTCCCAGTTTACGATGATAGTATTTCCTTCGTCATCTACAGGTAGTAATACTGTTGATATATATTGAGGGGTTCGTCATCATAGAAAAGAATTCAGCAGTATTATTAACAATTGAGGTGCTTGGAAGATTAGACCGTTGAGCTAGTTTTCCCCAGAAACTGTTTAATATCAATTTGCCCAGACATCTAAGACCGGGGTTTTTTAATATTAAATCAAATTCAAGTTTGATGTCTTCCCGATTTAAAAAGTTTTCAATATAGTGTTCTTTTTGTTCGTCAGTTTTACATTCGTTAGGCCATCCGGAGGCTTCCTGTTTAATTTTAATAAATTTATTCATCATTGCAGTGAATAAGCCTGTTACATTTTTGCCAAACTGAATTGAGTCATAGGACCAAATTTCATCAACTTTGACAACCTTATATCCTAATTCGGTCGCTTTAACAACTTCTTCTACCACCCAAGTTCCATGAAGTGTGCGTTCTTCGTCTAGATGGGTGCATTCACTGTAACTGAAATTTTCTCCGCACAAACGACAAAGAACAAACATAAGCTTATCATTCATCTTTTGGGGAAGCAAAGGGTGATAGAGGTTTGTTGGAGGTAATATCGAGCATTTAATTACACCTGAAATAGCTGAAAGATTTTTAGAAGAATATTCTTCTCCCACACAAACTTCAGGGTGACCAATAGGAAACTTGCCATATTTACATACCCAAGGATATAGGGAGCAAACATCCGTATATTTAATTTTTTCTCCTTCTTTAGCTTTATAATAGCAGACAGTATTTCCAGTTCGACCCCCGTATAAAGCATCACGAGCTACTAACGGAAGTTGAGCTAACAGAGGGTGTGACTCTGTATATTCTTTAATTTCAGGTGTTATATTTTTTTTAAACTCGCACTCCCATTTTTCAATCACCTCATAGCCCAAGGACTTAAGTCTCTCGATCTTGCTTTGAGTGGCTTCATATCGATAATTTAATGTTTCTGTTGGATTATCGTGTAGCGCCTCGTTACGCTGGTATTTAAAACAAGACGGACAACCGTGAAAATAACAGCCTTGAAATTCAAAGACTTGATTAGTAGCTTGGCAAAAACCATCAACCTTCATTCCATGTAACAAAGCCTCTTGTCCTTTTGCTGCATGTATAATGTCAATTTTAAGCTCTTGTTCTAACCAAATTAACCACTGTAGGCTAATTTTACTATGTATATCGGAAAACCGATAACCAGTTTTTGGAATGATTCCTATAGTATCGGGTTTCAAAAAATTTCTTCTAAACACTTTGTTACAGGTTGAGGCAATAGTTGTGCCCTCTAAAAATGGACAGACATTACTGGTGGACAGCATTTGTTCTCTAAATATAAGACAAGCTTTCGTTAAAATATTTACATCTGAAACACAGTATTCCACAAGTTCTTTTTGGAGATCAAACATATAATTTTCCTCAACTCGATCGTTATACCACTTGGTAAAATCCTGTAAATCTGATTTATTTTTAAAATTGCCTGGAGAGTAAAATTCAATAGCAGGCATAGGGCCAACATATTCTTGGTTTTCTATTGTATTCATCAGATACGGAAAATAACCTTTTTTCATTTCGGAAAAACCAATAGCCTTTGGAAGAGCTGACAAAGGCATGGAAAAATAATTTAAGGAATCCAAAAATTTAACGTTGTCGATATTCATGAAAATTAACTGCCTCCCTCTCATTGTAAGTTTAGGCTTTAAATCTGTCTTTGTTAGAATGTAATGCAGCACAAACTGAGAATCGAATTTTCCAGCGTTATGTGCTAAAACAACAACATTTTTAAATTTTTTACGCAAAGTTAGAACATGATGAGTGAAAGGTTGAATCGGCTCATCACATTTTAAAATCTGTAAACGAACACCACACTTTTGACAAATCGCTATATTACAATCAATACAGGTGTCACAACACTGTTTAAAAACGCACAGGTTGGGTTCCTGAAGCAGAGACCCATCAGCTTGGACACTCTCCTGCCTTGTTTCCAAATCATAAAAAATAAAAATAAAACCTTTAGTGGGGGGGGTGATCTTGTATCAGGTTGAATATAGCAGAGATGGCCATTAGGTTGATGTTTTTTGCAAATTTTACAGAAAATCTCTCCACACATATGAACACGGTCTGATTTATAAGTTTTAAAACATTTCTCACACCTTCTAATCGTTTCACATATTTTGTTCTTTTTGTGATTTTCCAAACACCTAGGGCCTTTAAAAGTTCTGAGACATTCTGAACACTTAATTTTAATGCCTTCCTGGCATGCCGGACTATTTTGGCAGGCAAAGCAGGTTCCCCCGCACCTGTGGTCACCCTTATGGTCATGAGGTACATGGCAATCCTCGCAGTAATAATAATTACTACAAAAGGCGGCTGTTAAAGATGTTATTACATTATAGTGGTTTTCGTGGTATATTAAATTTAACTTTTTTCCTTCCTGGCCCCTTTCAAATATTACATCTCGGCCCTTTGACCCGTATTTGTACACCACTATTTGGTATTCTGCTAAATTATGTTGAAATTGTTGCAGCTCAGGAATACCACAGCCTTCCTCAGGTATAACGACATCTGCCGCCCTCAAGAGCTCTAGAGCTCTCTGGGTTTGAAGCTTACCGATGTCGCGTCGAACCTTAGCCTGTTCAGGGTCCTTTGTAACACAAGCCATAGCGACAACAAGAGCACGAGGGAGGCACATGTTGTCTTTATTATTAATAGCGATAATCCCTCGACGCTTAGCGCACTCCTCCTCAAACGAATTATAATTGCGCCCTCGGTCTTTTCCTAGGCCTGCTGGCATTTTGACAGACGTGACCCCTAGACAAAAACTTTCCGTCTTCAACCCCTCTGAATTGGATTGATATATGGACGAGATTGTATTCCATACATCCTCCGTGGAGACGTCGGCAAAAGATTTAAATTTCATCCAGCCCTCGCCACGCGAAAAATCTTTTGAACAGAAACTAAAACCCACCTTATCAGACGGATTCAAGCCTTCTGTACCTTTGAGTACAATTTCTTCAATCGCAGATTTTACCCAGTCATACGGTTCTGTTCCTTCAGGGGTATCTTTAATTCGAAACTCCAGAGTACGTCCCTGGAGTCCAAAACGACGAATATTTTTAGTGGTATCTTTCAAAATTAAAAACTTCTCCATCTTTTTCGTTAAAACAAAAAAAGCAGTGGAAACAAATAGAAAAAAACTCGTATGTAAACCTCGCCAATTCCCAAACTAAACTGTTTTTAAAAAGAAATTTGAAAACAAACTGAAATACTCAAAATTTAGAAAGGCATAAAATCTCGGAACAAATAGAAAAATCAAGAACTATTATATATATATATAAAACTCACCAATTTCAATTGACTTATCTCGGAACAAATAGAAAAAATCAAGAAGTATTATATATAAAACACCAATTTCAATCCAATCTGTTTTAAAAACAACAAATGGAAAACTTAGAATTTGAGAAACTTAAAATGTTTTATCGCAAGTTCTTTACACAGGAGCTAATATGAGGACACGTTTTCACTCTATGACTGATGAAGAACTAATGAGGGAGACAACTGCTGCTGCTCTTATAAGCCTCAAAAACGTCTGCCAAATTAACTAATGGGTAGAGAGGGAGATATTATTTTCAGATGAAACTCCAAGGGTGCGTTCAGAAACCTACAAAGATTTTTCAAATTAGGAGCGTGTTCGGAAATTTTACTGCATAAAACTTACTCGAAGGTCTTCGTTTATGATCAACAGGCCTCGTCTTCTTAGATTTCCTAAAGGAAACATAAGAGACAAGTTTTGTTTATGTTTATTATAAGAAGCAAAATTTTATTAAATTTCTACTAAAATCATTCATATCCAAAGCGAGCTATGTGTTTAGTTTGATAAAAGAGGGGTTTGTTCATTATTCGAATACTCCCCATAAAAGTTACTTGCAGACGGGATCTTAGAAGAACAGCTAGGGAATCTCGTGGCTACCTGCAAAACATTATTTATTCAGATGACAAAAAAAAGGTATTTCATCATTCATATTTCTGCTATCAAAACGAACGGTCATGCCTAAGGAGTGCGATTGGGGAAGAACTTGTAATTGCTCAGAGTGTATTCCGAAACTCGAGGAAATATGTGAAATATGTGGCGTTGAAAAAGGATATCGAGTTGGCAGTAAATATTACAAGGATCGGAAAGGCTGTCCAGGCTATGATTTCAAGACATGTTGTTATACCTGTTATGAGGAAAATTATGGAGTTAGAGAAAACGCCTATTTTGAAGCATTGAAACAAATTGTCGAGGAACAAATTAAGAATCCGTCCCATCGAACATATTTAGGATACAGGACGCCTGCAGACGTTCAAAAAATACTTTTAGTTTGTTTTCGTAGTGAATTAAAAAACATTAAATTTGCAAGAAGTTTAACCTCAGATACAGTCAAGATTAGGATTTGCGTCAGTTTTACCGTCAAAAAGGAAACAAAATCAATTGAATTGGACAAGACGGATCTTCCAATGAGGGGCGATTTGGAGGAATGGTTTACAAAAAATATATTACCATCTTTAACCGATAAAATTTGCGTTAATCAAGAACCTATAACCGATTTGAGTCTTGGAGTTAATTGCGATCTAAAAGGATGTCAGCCCCACAGAGAAACACTGGCCGAGGCAAAAAGAAGAGAATGGTGTGGGCGTAATTTATAAAATATATATCTAAATAATAAATGGCGTTATATTCTAATAAACATTTAAATACATCACTCTATTATTAAATAACCGTACATTTCTTGTAAGGAGCCTATTGACTGAGAAAAGTTTACCCTATAGCACACCTGAGAAGCCAATTTTCTAAAACTAGATTCATAAGGTATTAGGTATTGCTTCACAAATAGTACGGGGCCCATAATGAGGTAATATCCTAAGTCTTCAAGTTAAAATTACCTGAATAATAATAGTTTTCCATATATTCTAAGTTTGATAGATAAATAGCTGCTAATTTTAATGGGTGAAATAAGCTGGGGTAACACATACGACCTCGTAATTAAATCCGAAAAATATAGATTTAAGGGCCATTTTTACCCTGTCGAGTTGGGTAGCAAATTAAAGCTAAAAATATACGCTATTAAACTCAAATGATCAAAAATCTAAACAAAGGCCCAAATTCAGACTATTGAAATCGTTGCTTTTATATTTAGTTAATTAAAATAATATCACGTCACAATTTGCAAAATTACAGAAAGGAGCCCAACCGAGCGATATTTTAACGATTCATTCAATAATATGTTATTATTAGTTTTATATTAGGCGAAGGCGTGATTATTTATCACGGATCATTTGCATAAGAAATGCATGGCTTTATCACAGCCCATCAACTGTTTGAACTGGTATGCTTACTCTACGAGTATATTTTTAGTCGAATAGGTAGAAATTAATAAAAATATTTACAGAGAGTTTAAAAAATAAGTAGTAATCAACAAAAATAATAATAAACTAAAATACTACGTGTATTTTTCAATATATCTGTTGAATATTCTTTAGTTAAATATACAAAAATGGGTGAGAAGTATTTATATCAGCTTTAAAAATTATTGGAGAACTGCAGTTAAATAAAAAAAACAATAAAAAATGAAATAAAGCTGCATACATTTTTAAAACATATATCAGTTGAATATTCTTTGGTTAGATATGTGAAAAATTAATAAAAAATATTTATATAATATAATAAAACGCTACATATGCATTTTTTAGAACATATTATATGAGTTGAATATTCTTTAGTTAAATATACAAAAATAAATTAAAAAAAAGATATATATCGACTTACCGTTTTTACTGCAAAACTCACAAGAACTATCAGTTAAAAAGTTACACACACGATCTGTAGCTATAGAAAAATATCAAGCGATATGATTACAGCTCAAACTTGAAAGGTACTGCACTAAGACGTTTGCTTTGGTTAAAACGGTAGGGATAGGCACATCAGATATCTCTAAATAGAAAATCGAATAGCATGACGTATATCTGCATTTTGTAAATTTTAAGCTTATACCGAAAGAATAGAAATCGTCGATAGACGACGATTTATGCCTTAATGAGTAGTTAATTACCCATTAGGACACTGGGTTTTTAATTCTAAGCTAGTCGGTTATGACATAGGCGTAGGTATAGTTTGAAAATTTCAATGTATTGCAGATTGTAATCGAACTGAAACAATTACGATTTTCTTTTGTTACAGTGATAGGTTTGAATAAATATATAGAAGATTCAATCATATTAATGGAAATAAAAGCAGCAGAGGAAGAGTCGGAAGAACTTCAAGTAGAAGTGTAAGAAATGGAGGACTTTGCATTAGAAATGTATAAAAACTATCTTATGTCTAAAGATTGTTTGTTTTAGGTTAAAGCAAATTGGGGATGCCATTGATGGTGGAGGATGACGTCTGATAGATAACGTAGACGTTTTACAAATGTCGGCTGATAG
>MU192228.1:4969-28007 GCA_016904865.1 Pissodes strobi | reverse complement strand
ATAATCAATTTTAATAGATTTGGTTAGTTTAGGTTAGTTTTCCAATAAACTTTCGGTTAGTTTCACTTAGTCTTAAATTCTTTTAGTCATCCGATACGTTATAATCAATTTTGATAGATTTGGTTAGTTTGGGTTAGTAGTACAATCAACTCTCGGTTAGCTACACTTATTCTCAATTTATTTCAGTCATTTCAAGCTTTTCAGAATACATTAAAATCAATTTTAGTAGATTTGGTTAGTTTGGGTTATTCGTCAACAACTTTGGGTTAGTTTCATTTAGTCTCATTTTATTTTAATTATTTGAATCTGTTCCGATACGTTATAATCAATTTGAACAGGTTTGGTTAGTTTGGGTTAGTCTTCCAATCAACTTTCGGTTAGTCTCAGTTAGTATCAACTTATTTTAGTAATTTGAACCCGTTACGATACGTTAGTTTAAGTTAGTTTTTTAATAAATTTTGGGTTAGTTTCACTTAGTCTTAAATTCTTTTAGTCATCCGATACGTTATAATCAATTTTGATAGATTTGGTTAGTTTGGGTTAGTAGTTCAATCAACTCTCGGTTAGCTACACTTATTCTCAACTTATTTTAGTCATTTCAAGCTTTTCAGAATACATTCAAATCAATTTTAATGGATTTTGTTAGTTTGGGTTAGTCGTCAACAACTTTGGGTTAGTTTCATTTAGTCTCAACTTATTTTAATTATTTGAATCTGTTCCGATACGTTATAATTAATTTGAATAGGTTTGGGTTAGTCCTCCAATCAACTTTCGGTTAGTTTCAGTTAGTATCAACTTATTTTAGTAATTTGAACCCGTTACGATACGTTATAATCAATTTTAATAGATTTTGTTAGCTTTGGTTAATCGTCGAATCAACTTTTGGTTATTTTCACTTAGTCTCAGCTTATTGTAGTCATTTGAACCGGTGCCGGTGCCGATACGGTACAACCAATTTTGATAGATTTGGTTAGTTTTGGTTAGTCGTCCAATCAACGATACAAAAAAGCCGTAACGCGAGACGAAAACATAACCATGTCATAACGATCACTTTCATGAAACCAAAGAAGTGTAGTAAAAATGAGATTCCGAACTATTATATTATTATATATATTTTTAAATATATTTTAGGTAATCCACTATTATTGCTATCTTTGAAACGGTCAAAGCTACAAAGTTGATTAAATTAGAAAGTTGCCATTATTGATGCCTTTTCAAGATCGATTTGCAGTGTTGTTAAATTCTTGTTAGATTCTGAGATAGCAACAGTGGTATCACCTAAAAATGACACCCCGGATAGCAATTTTTTTTTTCAATTTCCTTCTATGAAAATATTTTTACAACTTTGCTCAGTTTCACTTGATTTTTCACCGGCCGGCATTCAGTAGGTCTTTCGGTATGAGTCCATACAATCTCCTGAATACATCTCTGACTAGAGAAAGCCACGCGAATCAATCGGACACTTACGCAGCGCATCGGTCATCTCCAGTTGTCACTTGATATAAAAGAATGTGGCAGAATTACATCAAAGGATTTACCGCTGAGTGAACTTACTAGTTTACATATACTTTGGTAATAACTTTACAAAAACTTCTCTCCCATCTTTGATGGACGAAGGTAGCGCGGCGTCACGGCGACTACAGCTAACGGAAAGCAAACATGCTCGCCAAAATTTTTTCATCGCACGCTACCTTAAACCTCCATGGCAGAAGTAAAGTTTCATCACCGTGATATACGTAAAATCCTCGGAGACCTAGATACGTAAAAAGCATCCGGACGGAATACCTGCCATCATATTAAAGAACTGCGTCAACGAACTAACAACCATTGTTTCCAAAATTATTTCTCTGTCTTACCGAAAGGGATTTACCTATATTCTTGAAAAGTCGCTCAAGTGCAACCTGTTTCAAAAAAAAAGACAAGGAAACCACGCCCTCAAACTATGCCCAATTGCCTTGCTTTCAATAATCTCCAATGTCATGGAACGTGTTGTCAATCAGCAACTACTCAAGTACCTCGAGATCAACAGAATAATTAGCGATAACCAATACGGTTTTCGCAAAGGGATGCTGCCCTACTCCAGATATGGAGTAGGGCATTTGAGAACTACGGAGAATATCGAGCGATTGCGTTGGATGTGTCGAAGGCATTTTTTTATGTTCGGCACACACACAAAAGGAAAATCCTATGGCACGAGCGGCGCGTGTGCGGAGAAGATGGTGGACGTTGGACTTGAAGCGCTGTAGGTTGTAGTTTTCGGGAAAGGCGTTACTCGGAAGTCCAGAAAAAGGAGTCCCGGAACAGGGACGCCCTAGGTGTTCGCAACTGGATCGTATGTTGATGAGCAGCTTGTGTCTGACGGGTGTTTCTGTTCTGGCACAACTCTGGATGGAATCATAAGTGCCAGCTCGTTCGAACACCTTCCGTAGTGGTATCGATAGTAAAGAGATAGGTCCGCCACTTTTCTTCGATGTTCAAGGCTATCAAGATCTTTAGTCAACTCTGGGTCATCCACAAGACGGACCGCTCTCCTCTGTATGGAGTCCAATATTTTAAGCAAGTGTTTGAGTGCCGAGCTCCACACATGGAACAGTATTCCAGAGATGGTTTTATCTGGGCTTTATAGAGCAGTAAGAGCTGATGAGGTGCATACAACCTTTTTTGCTCTATAGATTGATCCTAGCTTTTGTGCTGCTGCCTTGGCGATTTTGGTAGCGTGATTACGCCAAGACATGTTATTTTCTACGTTGATGCCCAGCAAGCTTTTGGATGAGGCCAGATTCAGTGTTTGTTTTGCATTGATAAGTCAGGACCTGCGGTGGTTGCTTTTTTTTGAGAAGACAGCTGCTTGAGCCCTTCCTGCGTTAAACCGGACGTTATTTTCCTCACCCTATTCCACGCCATGAACGCCATGTTCATATCCTCATTGATGGCAGCAATCTGATTTTCTCGCTTGCGTTGGGAACGAGCAGCGGTCATTGGAGTCCGCGACATGAATAAGTCTATAAGGGTGCTGTCATATGCAAAACTGTAAATAGAATTGTTTGTCCTGTCTAAGAGATCGTTGATATAGAATAGGAACAGTGTGGGAGATAATATACATCCTTGAGGAACTCCGGCATTGATTTTGAATTCTTCCGAGATATGTCCGTCAATACCAACTCGGATGCTTCGATCCCTTAAGAAATTGGAAAGTTATAAAAGCAGTGCTGGTGGTAGTCCGTATGCTGTGAATTTGCTTAACAATCCGTCATGCCACACCCTATCAAATGCTTTGGATATCTCGAGAGCCACTGCACGAGATTCACCGTTGCTCTCGATGGCTTTGGCCCACAGATAGGTCACGTAAGTCAGGAGATCTCCCGTTGATCTGTGCTTGCGGAAGCCATACTGGCGATCGCTTATGATGCCTGCCGATTCGAAATATTTTAAGAGCTGTTCGTTGAACAGTTTCTCCATGACTTAGGACATGATGGGAACTAAGGCAATTGGACGGTAGTTATTTGGAATCGTTTCATTACCTTTCTTCGGGATTGGTTGCACTTGAGCGCCTTTCCAGCTAGAAGGAAAGCATGCAGTTCTGTATAATAGGGAGTGCATAGTGGAGCTGTTAGTTCAACAGCACATTTCTTAAGCACTATTGCTGGAACGCCATCCGCTCCTGTGGCCTTATTGGTGTCTAGGCCGTTGAGTATTGGTTTCATTTCGCGTTGACGAAAGACCAGATCTGGCATTGAGGAATTCACTCTCGGGATAGTTCGGTAAGTCTTTCCTTGATGATCTAAGGAAGAATTTGATGCAAATATTTCGGCAAGAATGTTCGTTTTTTTTTGGCTGTTTCCGCTATTGCGCCATCATCTTTGGTCAGTGGAGGGATTGACGTCTTTGAGAAACCCTGATTGACAGCTTTGGTAACTGACCAAAAGGATCTTGATCCGTTAGGACAGTTGATAAGCTTGTTCTTGATCTGATCGTTATACCCCTCCTTACTCTCGTCAATGGTTCGCTTACACTGGTTTATAGTAGTGATGAATATATTTCGATTTTCGGCTGTCGTATTGAATGCTCTCGAGCAGTTTTTCTCTGTGTTTACTGTTTGAGATACGTTTCATAGAAGAGGGGATGAAAGCTTTCATACTAGCTAGGATAACTTGAGTTATCTCATCAGCAGATTTAGGGGTGTTTTCATTTCTAAAGCAAACATCTTTCCAAGGAAAAGAAAGATGAAACTAGCGAAGATCACGCCACTTTGCAGATTTGTAGTGCCAAACCCTTCGGGGTACCTGTCACCCCTGTATTTTGATAGCAAGTTCACAGGTTGCGGTGATAAGATTGTGGTCTGATGAGCCCAACGGAGGTTGGGCAGTTACGGTGTAGAGGTCATGATTTGTTGTTAAGAATAGATCCAGAAGGCTAGCAAAGTCTTTTGACGCTCAGGGATCCTGGTAGGTTCTTCAACCAGCTGAGTAAGTCCGTGACTTATAGCAAAAGACTAGGTTCTCGACTTTCATCGTCGTTTTTGTTAGACTGTTTCAACCAGTCGAAGTTATGTACGTCGAAGTCTCCTACTATGAGAATTTCTGCCGTTGGATAGTTGAGATTTGAGAAAAGCCGTTTATATTGGTGTTCGCTAGGTGGTCTATACAAGCAACAAATGAATTTGGTTGTCCGATCTGTGCTTAATTTGAACTACATGACATCGAAGTCCTTAGGTACATATGATTCTTCTCGTTGACAACATAAATCGTCTCGTATAAAAACAGCTAATCCTGAGTTATGTCGAAGCCGGGAGTAAAGTTCATATTCGGGTAGCTTATATGTATCAGGCGTACCAGATACCGACTTTTTATAGCGCGGCTATAAAATAAATGAGCAGGCTTTTCATTACAACATTTCCCCTTTGCTTTTATTTTCCAATTTTAAAACTACTGTTTTGATTTTGATTGGAATTATTTGAATAAATAAAAGTAAGAGTTAAACGTTCCTTGAGTTACCCTGTCGCTGCTCAGATATGTCTTATTGCGGTGGCACTAGGGGTGTGAGTTCGAATTCTGAAAATTCAATTAAATGTGGGCGCCAGATCTAGACCGAAAGATAAGAAAAGATAAGATAAATTGTCAGATTACATTATCCATAATAAGACACCAATGTAAGGAAAGTAAACGCAAGAAATAAAAGATATGCTTTCCCTCAAACATTTTAATAATAATCTTTGACTCTACTGAGTATCTTTTCAAAATTACATCTTAATTCCAACCACCAATTACGCTTGGCATAGGTAAGATAGAATAAGCAATACTTAACAATACTGATCCTAGATTACAATATAATGAAATCGTAGTATATGAAATTTTCTTTACGACCCTAATTAAAATTAATGGTTCTGATAAGCGAATAGCCCATAAGTTACGATCAGCCCATTAATAAGTCAAAATATTTCATTACATAATCCCATAATAATTATAATCAAAATGTTTTACCAATTAACAATCTGTATAGGTAAGATAAAATAAGCAATACTTAAGAAGAACTTCAATCACATATTGTTTTTAGAAAATATGTCTAATCGGGAGATAATTTAAGAGAAATTTAATTTATATTAAATTTAGGGCTTACCCTTGAAAAGTTTAAATATAACCAAATAATATCACTACTTGTTCTGTAGTAACTAGAGTAAAGATAAGTAAGAAACAGTAGTTTACAAAAATTTACAAATGGAAATTTCCGAGATTAATATTGAGTATGTACATGAGTATTCAATCTCTATAATACTTGGTAGGTACTCACTAAAGATAATTATTTTGACTGATCAGATCAAAATCCAAGTACGAGGCTTAAAATTAAAGATAGATAATCTCGTTTTGAGATACAGTAGATAAATTTACAATGAGATAAATGTACAAAATTTGATTGATAAGATCAAAATCCGAGTTACGAGGCTTAAAGTTAAAGATATATAATCTCGTGTTGAGATTACGGTAAGATAGCTGTACAATAAGGTAAATATACAAGATAAATCAAAGGTAAGATAAAGGTAAGATAGAGATACATAAAATTAAATTTTGAAATGTTGGTTTTTCAGTTTTAAAAAGATGAAATAATGAGGAATTGTGCAAACATTTCTAAAAGGTAAAAAGGATCACTTATCTTATTCCAGACGAGAATGCTCAGGGCTCCAAAACGCTTCTTCAGCAAAGTGGTTTCATAACCACGGAGTCATCCCGACCATGTAATTTCCACTTTCCAACCAACAATTACATGGCTACCCACCAGGCTACGATTGGAATGGAACCCGTCCGTGAATCTCCTGATCCTCTCCTATAGTCTCCTCATTTGCCCATATGAATTGAAATTTAGTACTATCACTCGAACCAGTTCAAATTCAGGATCCCCTCAGAGTTGAAGTTACAATTAGAGTAAAGTTTAGTAGATAGAGTTAAGAGTAAATTTCAAGGTAGAATTAAGAGCCTGAAATAAAAAACGAACATAAGACGTCTCAAAATGGCGTCCTCGTGCTGCTAAAAAAAAACTCGCCATCACTCAATTAATTACCTGGTGTTGGGCTCTCCCTCAGTGTCGGCTAATCAATACTAAAATGCCATTGGAGTCAAAAATTATTATATACAGCCTCGCTGCTATCAATTTCCAGGGAAATTAACAAAACATTCTTGACGCCGTTGTCACCGCCTTTACACCCTTAGGCCTGAAGGTCTATTCGAAAAGGGACTTCTGCTTCAGCAACAATCGGTTTTATTCACCAAAACTCATACAAACTAACTTCCGCAGGATGACACGAGACCAACCTACAAAACTCGAGTCGATACGAGGTCAATTCAAATACCACCAACTAAGTAATCACGAATTCACTTCCTAATTAGAAAATTCCGCGAACAACTCGATCAAACCTCCTTCACAAAATATTCTGAATTATGTAACTGTCAAAACAAAGCACCTAGTCACGTCACAAACTAAAGAAAGGCTGTAAAATTAATAGATGCATTGTTAGTTGCCTATCTACATCGCCAACTTTTCATATTAAATTCAAGATTTCGGCAATCATATTTGGGATTACAAAAACTGTATGCCTGCAGTCCAGTGGCATAGACAAATCAATTACATTAAAATAATTCCAATGGTGTGCTAGATTATATTGAAGTTTGCGAATGTACGAAAATAAATGAATTGTTTTTGGATATTTAACCGCGAATTGCTACAGAAAATTCATAATTACTGACATTGGAACGAGCATATCCAAATGATTGTTACATCATATTTTGGGTTAGTTTGTGTCAGTTACTGGTGGTTGCGCCCCCGTAGCGAGCGAAGCGAGCGGAGAGCCATGCATGAAGTGTTCAAATATTTGGAGAAACGTAACGGGGGTATTCTAGCTAACATTTATATTACAGTCACGCTATAAAAAGCGGTTTATTGGACGCTCGATGCAAAAATGCATCCGGGTATATTCAAGTGAACATATTGTGTAGTGCTTAATTTCACGTTGGTTTCTGATAGAGCTAAAATATGAGGCTTAATTTATGTTAGGTGCTGGTGGACCGAGTTAATATTTGTCTTGATGCCTGTCATGTTGCAGAAGTCCAATCGCAATCTATTTTCTAATCTGGAGACGTTCAGGACTGATGGTCCCCCATGCCAGCTGCCACCGGAGATCCGAAACCTTCGGAGTATTTCTGATCTAGGAGACCATTATGTTTTTCTTTTCTTTTCCACCCTGGGCATGGGATCACATGGTGATTAAACAAGAACCATTTCACACCACCTAAGCCCATTGGCCCAACATTTGGTGGTATTTCACCGGACGATGCAGGTCTGGCATCGCAGATTGCACAACAAACTGCCGCCCTTCAGACTGCCAGCATCTCTCTGCAGCTGGACTGCCGACATCTGCACGTTGCAGTTGATGGACACGCCTCAGACACATTCACTATTAATGCGGGCTTGCCTCAGGGCGCAATACTTTCACCAATTCTGATCCTTATCTATATTAATGATCTGCTAGCCGAAATCAATAACAATGTTAAAATTTTGCAGATGACAGTACCCTTGTTTCTCAATTTAAATCAGAAAAACCCTTACCAGCGACTTAGACTTATCACCGCACACAAGAGCAGATTACAACAATACCGCCTTGCGCGACAGCTGCCCTGAATTTGATCCAATTCAATGCAGCAAAAACCATTACCAGCGGACCCTGACATCATTATGGCAGAATCGACCATTCCTTTATTTTCGTCAAACGGACTACTGAATATCTGGATCAATAGCAATAGGTCCTGGCATGACCACGTTGGTAACATCGCAAAATCATCCTCTCAGAAGGTTTGTGCGCTATTGCTAAAGAAAAACCTGTATACACCGCAACATCTGCTCTTGCTCTATAAAGCGTAAATAAGCACGTGCTTAGAATATTGCTCACACTTCTGCGGTGTGACACCTAAGCACACCCTAAGCTGCTGGATTACATTCAGAAGAGAGCCGTGCGTATCGTCGGCGACCCGAGATCTAGATAGTTTTGAACACCGCAGACATGTGGCCGAGATCTCCCTGTTTCACAGATATTTTCATGGCAAATGTTATTAGAATTTGGCCCGGCTCATTCCGCCGCCATCAACGCCTGTCAGAAAGTCACGACAGACGAAAACAGCACACCCGTTCTTAATGCAACTGGAAACACCTAGAACATTGCTTCACAAGGAGTCCTTTGTCTAGCGCACTGCATCACTGTGAAACTCACTCCCAGAACATCTGTTTCCCCCTAATTACAACCCATAGCTATTCAAGAGCCATGTCAATCAATATCTTCGTACACACACCGCTCGTCAAGTGTTATAGGATCTCCCTTTAGCGTGTGTACCACTGCTATTAAAAAAACTTGTGTTTCTTTTTCTAGTTAACGCTTTCATAAAGTTCATGTTATTTGCTCGACTAAAAAACGGAAATATGCTGTTATACAGATGCTTTTCCTGGAAGATTTTTATTACATTTATTTAGTAATCTACACCACCTTTTGATATGGCAATAAGGGTATGAGCACATAGATACTAACAAAACGCCCTTCGCTCGAATACACGATTGGCCAGCACATTCAATTGGCATGCACTGATGTTTTTTCGTGGTGTTTTTAGTATTGAATTATTTTCCTTACCGAAGGAATCAAAATGGTTTGTTGAATAACCTCATTTGCATTGGAGATATTAGTAGGGTGTGATGACCATTATGCACAACACCTTATTTTGAAATCTCTGCATGTTCTCCATTTTGAAATTGATTGGCAGAACCCAGGGTTGAATTCAGTAAATCTATATTGGCTTCAAAATGCCTCTATATAATAGAACATTGTTTTCTAGAGAGACCGATGACCTACGTCCAATGACGCAATATATCTGTTTTAGTTTGAAACCCACTAGTTTTCTTTTGGCCGAAATATGCTTCCACTAAATGCGCCGTCTATCGAGGCACTTCCCGAGGTATTAGACATCATTGACTATTGAGATCTGGCAGTTATAGATTCTCACAGGTGCATATGTTTCTCTTCTGATGGGGAATTTCGCATAGGCGCACTTGGATGCGTTGGCTTTGCTACACTACTTTTTAAATCACTGTTGAATTTTCTTTAAGTTTTGCTGCAGGTTTCTTAACGCTGCTTTAAGCTCGATTTGTGTCGCTAAAATCGCTGTGTCATCAGCAACTGTTGCTACGATAAACAGTTTTGGTACTAGAGGGTCTGATATGGACAGCAAATATAAAGTAGAGCTGAGGACGCTTTCTTGTGGGAGATATAATTCGATGCGAAAGAGATCGGAATATTCGTTATTTTGTTTTACGAAAAAATGTTTATTAGCGCAGTAAGTATTTACTTACCATAAATGAAGTATTTACTTACCATAAATCCAATTACTAATAATCGCCGGCGATACTTTCTTCGAGAAACTAAAATCTACGTAATATTTGTATTGCTAAAAATAATTTTAGCCACAATACCGAAACTTTTGCATTCGACGCGGATTTAGCTAACTATGTTAGCATCTTCAGGAGATGATTAAAACGGAATTTTCAATATACCTAACTTTATTTGATACTAACTGTTTGCTTAACCAAGTGAAGCCAAAAATAACCAATCATGGAAACCTACTACTTACGCTCGATCAACGAATACAATGGAATATATGGAATAGGTAATCTACCTCTATTTAAACATTCTTATATTTAATAATTTCCATACTTTCGTATGCATCTAATGATCTCCTACCAGATATATTATGAATACATTTTAAATTTTTATTTGTCATTCTGCGATTGTTTTCAAAAGCATGCTTGGCAACAATTGATTTTTCTGTTCTTCCATATTTTAAATGAGCTATGTGTTACAATCCATGCATCCAATTTTATAAATTCCACTTTCTTGCAATACTCCAAAATTGTTCGTGGGCCACCCAATAATTTCTTAGTGTTAAACTGAGTTTGATATACTAATTTTAAACCTACGTCCCTAAAACTTTTTGGAGTCATCTGGTATACTGATGATTATATGATATCAAGACATATTTAGTATTTTCATCCTGATCAACGAAAGAAGTAAAATCACTAATGATCTTTTTAAACGCATGCCTATTAATCGGTCTATCTATTAAGTTGGCACCATTGACTTTCATTATTGAATCTTTCTTTGTTCAGAGAAAAATTAACTATACGATGTACTAAGAACTAAAAACTTGCCATTTTGTGCTGGTCCCAGTGGAAGGAGTCATTAGGAATATATGAGTTAGTAGCGGTATATTTTCTACAAATATCAAATTCTAGTGTATTATTATCGCTACTAATTATTAGAGTATCAAAAAATGGTAGTTGGCAATTGTTCTCAACTTCATAAGTAAATTCAATGGTAGAAAAACGGCTGTTTAGTTTTATGACAAAATGTTCGATATTAGCAGTTTTTGTGTCTAAAATCGCGAAAATTAATCGAATTGCTGACTGATTTGATTTTCAAATTTACGCATGAAAAGACTACCTAGGTACGCCTTTAAGTTGTTCGTAATTGAAAATAATTTTGATCAATACAAAGTTTGGTTATATGGCTGCAATATCTATTTGAATTAACTTACGAGTATCCCGAAAATTACCCAAAAACAATTCAACGAAAGAAGAACCAAAACTATCTATCAGGGCAATTTTCATTTCGGTCAATTGTCTTCGGACAATTTTCATTCGACCAATTGTTTTCAGGCAACTTTTCTAGATCCAACTTACACAATTAAATACTAGGTGATTCCCTTATAGTTTTAATTTGCTGTTACAAATCTGCATTTTTCAGAACATATGCCTACTTCTATTTTTTATAATTATTTCTAAGACATTTTGTATTTTTCGTATCAATATTACCAATTCGCTATCTTTAACGACACGGTTAAATTAGATTTTTGCGCAATTTAACAGAACATAGTTACCTACGTTTGAACCGTTTAACGTTGCATTCCTGCTTTAAAAATATAATAATTTGTTTTAATGAAGCTTATTATCAAATATATTACTTAGGGATTAAAACATTTAGCTTTACCTCAGCACTTGGATATCACATTATTTAGCTTCCTTCATTGCAGCCATTGATATGAACCTTTTAACATTTTCTCTGTTGCTCTTTATTTTTTCAGCGGTACGTGGTGAAAGTGAATATTCGGGTAAGTGAAATATGACAGTATCGTCTTATTAAAATTAAAATTAAAATTAAATATAAATATTTAATGACTAATATAATAATTGCATGTAGGCAAATTGCCTGATTGGTAAAAGTAACTCATTATCAACATGAGTTTATGGTTAATGTGTGGGCAAGAATAATTGGCAATTTTATTATCGGTCCTGTCATTTTACCACCATGACCAAATGGTGTGGATTATTTAGAACATTTACAAAATATTCTGCCAGATTTATTAGATGATTTGCCATTACAACTTCGCCGAGTTATGTGCTTCACCACATTTTGCTTTAAATATCCGCAATTATTTGCATCAACGGTATCTAAACAGATGGATCGGTAGAGGAAATGACGCTCCTGTAAACTGGACACAACTCACCGGATATGATTGTTGGATTATTTTTTATGGAGGTCTTTAAAAACGATGGTATACTCCAGAGGATTAATAATGAAGAGGAATTGTGGGGAATAATAATTCAAAATGCAGTCAACATATTAAAGAACGATGCGAAATTGATGCAAAGAGTATATTTAAACTTTTGACGTATTAATGTTTGTACTTTTGTTAACGGACTTCGTTTTGAACAATTACAAAAAGTTTCTGATAATTAAATTTACTTTCAATCGTTCCTCATCGAATTTAAAAAAAAATCTATTCCCAAATTCTTCCTATAACACTTACTCTAAGTAAACCAAGTCAAACATTTTTTCCTGCCGAAAATGAATATGATAGTGAATATGATTAAACGACAAAAATTTTTTTTAAATAAATTTGTCTGTCTGCAAAGTAAAGTTCTAAAGCTGTTTACCAAACAGGTAAAAAATAAGAGGTTATCTATATGTGCACTGCTAATTTACTGACCAAATTTCATCTTCAAAAATAAAAGACAATTTTTTTATTCAAAATAATTTGAATATCCCGGTGCGGCATTGAACTATAAAAACCAATATATCTCGAAAACGGCTTACTTTAGCGGATTTTAACAAGAGTACGTTTTTTGGCAAAAAAATATTAAGAAAATTATTTCCGTAATAAAAGAAGTAAAAAAACTACACCGAGAAAAAAGGTATGGCCATTTTATACCATCAGAAGTGCAGTGTGAAGCTCCCTCTAACGGCCACAGTAAAGAGGTGTCCATATTCGAATTTCGCATCCCAAAAAAACCCCGAGTGTACAATTTTATAAAGTAATACGTTAAAATAATTTCATATTTAAAAAAAAAATGTCATTTTTATTTTTTAAATTTACCTCTCTGTATCTCGGAAACGGGGCAATTTCTTACTAAGGTAAGTTTGAGTTAGGTTGGGTTTAAATCGGCTTATTTTTACATCTGAAATATGTGATAATATTTTGTACAGACCTTTTAGAGGCACCTTATATAGTGACGTATTATTTACTTTGAGGTAATAATAACATATTGAGATTGATACTGACGACGACGGTCTAATAATATCAAACAGTAAACACTAAACCAAATTGCTACATAGAAATGGTACTGGACTGCATCAAACACCCGCTTTACACCCTTATTTGTAAAAAACAAAAAAATGGTAAATAGCAAAGTTTTAAGGTTCTTTATGTATTTTATATATAATAATGACCAGGAAACCATTGAATATTATATTTCCGAAATATGACCTATTTTTTGTCATGTAGCATTTGATAGAGCATTTTTACGATTGCACCGATATACCCCCTCCTGAATTTTTTTCTAACCACAAATCCTGACCAGTACATAATTACAGTTGGTCCGCCATTAGGGACTTCCGACCACAAACTTATTACAACGATTTGTGAACTGCCACTCCTACATAAGGATCCACCATTGCCTTATAAAATCTGGCATTACAATTGTGCAAACTGGAAACTAAGAGAGTTCTACCTGGATTTTCCTTGGCTCGATGCACGTCTGCTTTGGCATTGATGACCCGTTAGTATGTTGCGAAGAGATTACGCAATTAATCGCCTCAGGAATGGAAGCATACATCCCTAATTCTATCATGTTGCCGTAAAAGGAAAGCCTTGGTCCGACAGAAGATGCAAAATAGCCGGGTGTGGGAAACAACAAGCCTACAAGTACTGGCAACAAAATCGGACCGCTGAAAGTCGCAGTTATTTTGCCGAAGCGAGAAACGAATGCAAACGTGTGATTGACGAAACTAAGGACAAACACAATCTAAGAACCAGGAATAAGCATTTGCAATGCCCCAGTGGTTCCCGGAATTTCTGGTCGGTAGCAAAGGCAGTAAGTAATAACTTTACAAAAACGTCTCTTTCACCTTTGACAGATGAACGCGGCATCGCGGTGGCTACAGCCAAGGAAAACGCAAACATGCTCGCCGAAATATTTCCATCGCACTCTACCTTGAACGTCCCCCATGGCAAGGCTCTCCCCACCATATCTAACATCAACACTACCATGACAGAAATTAAAATAAGTTTCACCACCGTGACATTCGTAAAATCCTCAAAGAGCTAGATGCGCAAAAGGCATCATGGCCGAATTGAATACCTGCCATCGTGTTAAAGAACTTCGCCAACGAACCAACACCCATTTTTCTCCAGACTTTTTCTCTGTATTACCAAAAGGGGCTTTACCCATCTTCTTGGAAAGTCGCTCGAGTAGCAACCTGTTCCAAAAACCACGCCCTCAAACTATCGCTCAATTGCCTTGCTTCCAATAATCTCCAAAGTCATGGAACGTGTAGTCAATCAGCAACTAATCAAGTGCCTCGACAGAAAAATTAGCGATAACCAATACGGTTTCCGCAAACAGAGATCGACCGGAAATACATTGGCCTATGCCACTCATATATGGAGTAGGGCAATTGAGAACAACGGAGAATCTCAGGCGATTGCGTTGGATATTTCGAAGGTATTTGACAGAGTTTGGCATTACGGATTGCTGAACAAACTGACGTTTTTCGGGCTGCCAGCGTCTTTCTGCAGCTGGATTGCCAGTTTTCGTAAGAACCGATCACTGCACGTTGCATTTGATGGACACATCTCAGACACATTCACCATTAAAGCGGGAGTGCCTGAGGACTCAATACATTCACCAACTATGTTCCTCATCTATATTCATCTTCTGACCGAAACCAATAATCCTGTTTACAGTTTTGCAGATGACAGTACCCTTGTCTACTAATTTAGATCAGAAAAAATTTAGCAGTGACTGAGACTTATCACCGCAGACAGGAGCAGATTACAACAATAAATCAAGATTTGGAGAAAGTTGGAACTTGGAGTGAGAGAAATTTGGTTCAGCTCAACACAGCAAAAACCCAAGCAGCCGTGGCGTTCACCAAGAAAGTCAATACTGCGGGCCCTGATATCATTATGTCAGGATCGACCATTCCTTCGTCCTTGTCGATCGTACTACTGGGTGTCTCGGTCAACAGCGATATGTTCTGGAATAACCACGTTGCTAACACCGCAAAATCAGCCTCGCAAAAGCTTGGTGCACTATTTTTCGAGACAAAAAACCGTATACACCGCAGCAGCTTCTCTTGCTCTACAAAGCGCAAATAAGATCGTCTGACAGGCGTTGCTGGGGACGGGATGATGCGAGCCAAATCCTACCGCGAAAATATCTGTAAAACATGGTTATCTCAGCCATATGCCTGCTGTGTTCTAGACTCTCCAGATCCCGGTGCAACTCCGGGTCGCCGACGAGACGCACAGCTCTCTTCTGAATGGAATCCAGCAGCTTTAGGGCTTGCTTAAGTGCGCCACCCCAGATGTGTGAGCAATATTCTAAGCATACAGTCGCGACAGACGGCAAGAGCGCCTTCGTTCGTTATACAACTGGAAACGTTGTACAGGATATCTCAGCAATATGTGATTAAAATTATGCCAAATTATAAAATAAAATATTTCTAACTTGTTACTCGACTTTTTGCCTAAACTCGGATTCGCGTTTCTCTAGTCAACAGCAACCGCAAGCGGGAAAAATCGCTCTGCGCACTCGGCAAATTA
Organism: Pissodes strobi; assembly: GCA_016904865.1. Taxonomy (NCBI): domain Eukaryota; kingdom Metazoa; phylum Arthropoda; class Insecta; order Coleoptera; family Curculionidae; genus Pissodes; species Pissodes strobi. The sequence continues at coordinate 12,318 of MU192228.1, read as the reverse complement.
TTATTTACTAAATGCAAAATTTTAATCCCTATATAAGCGTATCAGAGCGCTTTCGGCCTAAGCCATGATCAGTGTTACCTGGAATGTAAGTAAAAGAACTACCTATTAACGGAAAGAAAGTGGCTGCTGTAAGATTTTAAGGAAAATAAATAATTGATATAATTGACATTGTTATATTTAGATTCTAAAATTGTTAAGATTTGAAAGTCATTAAATTAAGTGTGCAAGGTGAGAATGGTGATTTTTTGTGTGATTTTTTACATCGAGTAGAATAAAAAGAAAAATGGTTCGCTTACTTGTCAGTGGAACCGAAGAACATATCTATTTATTTATTTATTTATTTGGTGGCCATAAGAAATACAACAGGTTTACACCCAGAAAAGTATCCACAAAATTAATCGATACATTATATCACAAATAAGTTTTCTTAATTATGTAATCAATATAGAAAATCTTATACAAAAAACACACTAAAACCCAGAGGCAAGTATACTTATAGAGCTCAACACTAATACCTAGTTTCTTAACAGTCAATCTTATTTTGTGCTTAAAAATGTTAGGCGACATGTGAAAGAAATCAACTGAATTGTAAAGGCTATTCGCAGTTTTTCCTATTCTGCACAATAGAGAGTTCTGTGAACAATTTGCTCTTCTGGGAAGGGAACAAAAAATGCTTCGTTCGATCTGAGGTTAACTTGTGGAACATTTAAGTTTATTAAAGAAAGAATTTGGGGAGCGTCGTTATAAGAATTAATTATTTTATACAAAAACATTACATCTGTTAATTTCCTTCTGTTTGCTAGAGATAAAATATTGAAGTGCTTCCGAGCGAGTTCGAGGTTATTACCCTGAATCGCATAGTTGTTTTTAAAAGATCTAAATTTTAGAAATTTATTTTGGATAATTGTTCTATACGTTCAATATAGACCTCATATTGTGGGTTCCAGACTACACTGCCAAAAGAGAGCTTACCGAGGACAAAAGCATTATATAAGCATGTGATGACTTTAATATCATAAAATTCAATACACTTTCTGAAGACATATCCCAAGAGTCTTGAAGCGCTCGAGGCAACCAAGTCGATATGAGTGCCGAAAGACAATTTAGAGTCATTTGTAATGCCCAGATTCATCAAGTGATCCACCCTCGATAGAGTAGTGTTGTTTATTTAATATTCGAAATTTATTGTTCGCTTGTTTCTAGTAAAAGTAATCGTTTGACATTTTTTAATATTCAGAAAAAGGCTGCTCTCATCACAAAATGATATCAGGCGATCAAGATCGCTTTGAATGGATTGGCAGTCTTCAATACCCTCGACCCCTCCATGAGGCTTTAGATCGTCCGCGAATTTTGCGAACTGCCAATACTGAAAACAAGTTTGAATTTTGTTAATATATATAACAAATAATAAAGGTCCCAAATGAGATCCCTGGGGAACGCCAGACGAGGGGACAAAAGATTCAGAATGAAATCCCTGGAGCGGTACATGAACCCTCCAATCTTAAATATAGGATGCAATCCACCTCACGAAAACACCACCAACACCGACCTTCGCCATTCTCCCAAGTAAGATATTATGACTTATTTTATCAAAAGCCTTGCTGAAGTCGGTGTAGATGGCGTCAACCTGAGTCTGACCGTCCATATGCCCATGTAGGTAATATGCGAAAGTAAATAAGTTTGCGTCAATTGAGCGGCCTCCAAAAAAAACCATGTTGTTCAATAGCAATGATATTTTTCACCAAATTAAATAGGTACTTGATCAACGAATCAACGAAAAAAAAAACAAGCAACACCTATAGACAATGGTCACATCACAATCAACAAGTTAAAAAGTCACATTTCTAAAAAGATTCGCATAATTTTAAATTAAAGGCAAAAACGATGGACAAACCACGCTTTTGATGAAACGACAAATGTGTCGTTGTTGACGTCGATAGTCTTGACGAGTAGACTAAAGGCACAGGAAGTGAACCGCCAAATTAGCGGTAATTTTTAAATCTTAAAACCTAAGTGTTAAGTTCAGAGGACAAAAATGAAGTACCGGATTTTATAAGGTAAGACTGGAGAACTGCCACTAAGCTAGATGAGGTTACCAGATGTAATCAATGTTATAAAATATAATTGAGAATATTAATAATGACCTAAAAAATGTTCGTTTTGAAAAAAGAGAAGGTGCTTAATTAAGTGAATAATAGAATAATAGTAACTTAAGTAAGAGCAGACATTGGCCCGACCCAACCTACCGGATTGTCTTTCCCCCTTTTTTGGGTTGCTAATTCATGTTTTGTCATTAATAGAAAATATAAAAAAAAGTTGATTTGGATTACTAATATTAATGTGGCAGAGATGGGCAAGACCAACTCAACTCGAACTGATTGAAAAGAATTTTGAAAAAAGAAATAACCTAAATTAAAGAATAACCATATTAAAATCAGACATCAGCCCGACCTAATCCACAAGACAAGACTCCCCCTCCCTTTTGGGTTCCTCAATTTGACAATTGATTAATAAATGTATTGTTAAGGGTATTTATCATCAGTGTAGTAGATATGGGAAAGACTGACTCCACCCAAAACATGAGCTATGAAGAAATAAAAATAAATCAAATTTCCTTATTGGATAATTGGTAAAGAAGATGAGAGAAAAAAAGCACTTCATTAAGTGAATTTTATATGTGTGAACACAAAAGAACTTTAGTCAAGAAGTCTCCTGTGTAAAGGTATGTAATCTGTTAAGATTAACTTGAGTGTTGAGGCAACGATTGTTTTGAAGCAGCTCGCTGTTGATCTCGATATCCACTAAAAAGTCCAGCCTGTTGAAATTTTCTGATGAAATGCTATGTAGGATTACAACCATAGTTTAGCCCTCGCTCTAACTCAAAAATCCTACATAGCATTTCATTAAAAAATTTCAATAGACTGGACTTTTTTTTAGAGGACATCGAGATCAACAGCGAGCTACTTAAAAACAACCATTGCCTCAATACTCAGGTTAATCTTAACAGATCATACATTCCTTTACACATGAGACTTCTTGACTAAAGTGCTTTTGTGTTCACACATATAAAATTCACTGAATTAAGTGCTTTCTTTCTCTCATTTTCTTTAACAATTATCCAATACGGGAATTTGATTTATTTTTCTCCCTTCATAAGTCATGTTTTGGGTGGAATCAGTCTTTCCCATATCTACTACACTGATTATAAATGCCCTTAACAAAACATTTATTTATCATTTGTCAAATAAGTATTTAGGCAAACCAACAAGGGGAAGGGAGGTGCAGTATTGTCTTGTAGATCGGGTATGGGCTGATGTCTGCTTTTAATATGGTTAATCTTTAATTTAGGTTCTTTCTTCTTTCAAAATTTATTCAATTAGTTCGAGTTGAGTTGGTCTTGCCCATCTCTGCCACATTAATGTTAATACCCACAATCAATGTTTGTTTTAATTTTTTCTATCAATGATAAAACATGAATTAGCAATACAAAAAAGGGGGAGCCAGTCTGATAGGTTGTGTCAGACCAATGCATGCTCTTATTTTAGTTACTAATATTCTATTTATTATTCACTTAATTAAGCACCTCCTCTTTTTTGAAAACAAAAACCTTTTAGGTCACGGTTAATATTCTCAATTATCATATTTTATAACATTGATCTGTTAACCTCATCTAACTTAGTATAGTTTGTCCTCTGAATTTAACACTCAGGTTTTAAGATTTAAAAATTACAGCTAATTTGGCGGATCACTTCCTGCGCCTTCAGTCTACTTGTCAAGACTATCAACGTCAACAACGACACATTTCTCGTTTCATCAAAAACCGAGAATAATTCTCGGCTCAAGTTTCTTTTAGCGGAAATCGGCTACAAAAAATATCGTTCTATAGGATGATTCTACACAAGAATACTAGCACAAAAATAATTTTCCTTTTCTCCGCAAATGTTTTGTTTTCCAGAAAACTAGATTTTTTTTTATATGATAATTTAGCCAAAACCTATATTTGGATACTTTTTCCATTATTTTTTTTTGTCATAGGCCGGTCCAGAAAAACCTATTAATTAAAACGGTGTTATTAGTTTTATCCGAAAATGCCTAATTAATGAAAAATTTTTATTATTTTTTGTAGTTTAGAATGGCGGAAATCGGCTACAAAAAATGTCGTTCTATAAAATGATTCTACACAAGAATACTAGCACAAAAATAATTTTCCTTTTCTCCGCAAATGTTTTGTTTTCCAGAAAACTAGATTTTTTTATATGATAATTTTGGGTTAGTATATGATTTAGTTTGGGGTAATTTGGGATAGCGAAGACAAGCGCGCTACGCGCGCTTGTCTTATTACTCTGGTTAGTTTAGGTTAGTTTGGTTTAGCTTGGGTTAGTTTGGGTTAGTTTAGGTTAGTTTGGGTTAGTTTAGGTTAGTTTGATTTAGTTTAGGTTAGATTGGGTTAGTTTGGGGTAATTTGGGATAGTGAAGAGACAAGCGCGCGTAGCGCGCTTGTCTTTTTACTCTGGTTAATAAGGGTGAGAGAGGTAGAGAGCTGCTCTAAGCCAAAAATTTTTTTCTAGTGGATTTTCGCTCTTTTAATTTAATTTTTTTTAAATGAGATTGATGTATTTGCGGGGAAAAACTTTGATTGTTCTGCGTTGAGACAGGTACTATAATGTCAAAAATAAATTTAATTTCTTCCAAACGGATTTCCGCTAAACGAAACTTCACCCTAATTCTCGGTCAAAAGCGTGGTTTATCCATCGTTTTTGTCTTTAATTTAGAATTATGTGAACCTTTTTAGAAATGTGACTTTTTAACTTGTTGATTGTGATGTGACCATTGTCTATAGGTGTTGTTTGTTTCCTCTTCGTTGATATGTTCTACGGTTCCACTGACAAGTAAGCGAAATAACTGCTACCATTTTCCTTTTTATTCTACTCGATGTAAAAAATCACCATTCTCACTTCACACACTTCAATTAATGCCTTTCAAATCTTAACAATCTTAAAATATAAATATATATAAAAATGTCAATTATATCAATTTCTTTTCCTTAAAATCTTGCAGCAGCCACTTTCTTTCCGTGAATGGGTGGTTCTTTTACTTACTTTCCAGGTAACTGATGATGGGTTAGGTCGAAAGCGCTCTGTTACGCTTATATAGGAAGTCGTTTTTGGATTAAAATTTTGCATGGAATACAAAATGTGAACTATTACTTTGGATACACGAGTTATTCGTCAAGTTAAACAATCCAGAAGAGAACCGTTAGGTGTTGAATCGCTGAGTGTGGCACAGAACATAACTAGGGATATTCGTTTATTTTTATTATTCCTCTAGTTCTTTTATTAATATTTCTAATTACACTTATTTCAAACTAATTTTTAATTTGCTAATATTCGTGCATAATAAAAAAAAAACATATTTTGAGTATTTTTAATATTATTCCTTTAACTAAAAATTACAATATATTTAGGAATTTAAATTCAATGGTTTCCCGTATTGTTAAAAAAGTCTACTGTAAATACATTTTTTGTACAGCTATAAACAAGGGAGTTAAAATAGTGGTCCATTTATGTTCAAACCTATACACATTTTAGGCGGTAGATATTGTCACAATATTATTTATTTGTAATTTTCGCATTCCTGCATTAACCTCGGCATTAGCTGAAGATTTTAAGCGGATATTATTCCACGTTTATAAAATTTATTTTTCTATTTTTCACGATACACTGTATTTTGCGAATAGCTACTGTACAGTAAGTATTTCCTTATAAAGTACCCAGGTTGAAAGCAGGGTTACATGGAAAAGATCTGGTAATCAAATTTTGCTTCACATTTGCATTTTTTATCACCACATATGGAAAAAGGAGCTAGTGGAAAATTTGATGTGGAAGAATTGATTTCGTTGGCAGCTGTGTCTTTCTATTACCATGAAAGCTTATGATAGAATGGAAATGTGTCTCTTATCAAAATTACGTATAGTGCAGGAAAAATGTAATATTATATGGATTTCAATTTGCCGAAGTGTATGAAATACCTCAAGCTTTTTTTGAATACTGTCCGTAGCACTACACTGAATTTTAGACATATATTTAAGGGAATTACACTTGTTCTAATCACATTTCATTCATATTGAGAACAACAACAAGAATACAATCTTGGTGGTATGCTCTATTTCAGTTAATGTATTCAAAGATGGAGGTTGTGTTGTTTTATTTAAGTTTTTCTAAATATCTTATGTTCATTTGTTCTTCAGTTTGTTGTGTGTACTAAAAAAATATATGTAAATATCATTGATTTGTATAGGAGTGGATAAGCAATAAATAGACCAAACATGGCAAATTTACGACCGCGAAATGTAAACAATACGATTCCTATTTTGCCTTGCGCATTAGAGAATTAGTGGGCGCCATCTGTTGCAGTGTGAAGGCCATTAGGCAGGCCCTGACTCCAAAATTTGAACTCGTACTCTTGTGATTATGAACGAAAGTAATTATTTCACCAAATATTCGGTAGAGTAGTCTTGCCGATTGTGAAATGGGCCAGTTAGCATAGTGAAACAAACAATTAGGTATAAATAAGTAATACTTATAATACTTATACTTACTTGAAATAGGAAGTCCCGGGTATTTTGTCTCTACTGCTACAAAACACAACCATACACTTTCGGGATTCTATTTTGGTAGCATCGCCCATTGTTTATGTGCGTATTGTTCAATTAAAACGAAAATCAAAATAGGGTACGCACGAAGCACAAACGTGAACTACTAAACTAAAACGAATTAAGCAACTACAAACACTAGGTTCAAAGAAAGTCAATAAAAAGTAAAGTACATATTCGAATTATCAACACAAAACGCCGCGCCGTCAAAACGAAAACACGTCAAAGACAAAAGCCAAGCTCGGTCCTGATCGACGCTTGCTGAGACGGCAAGTGTTTTAGTGCGCATGACGAAACGGGATCTTCTTTGTTTACGTTTTTCGATTTTGCGTCGATTTTGTCATGCGCAGAAACCCGTTTTTTCGCCCATAGGTTGCCACTTTTGAATAGTGCAACAGGCGGCTATTGCTTATCCACTCCTATACAAATCAATGGTAAATATTCGTTATATTATGTTTTAATTTACATGGTGACCTATATAACATACTTAAATACATTAATAAAAATTTTGATTGCCCTAACTTTTAAATGAAACTTGTATTTTACAAAATTACTACAACGTCTCACCCGCCAGAATGTCAAGCAGAAGTTAATCTTAAACATTTGATAATCTGGTCGCGTGTTGGCCGTCGTTTTATAAAACACCTAGGCATTTTACAATCCGAGTAGCCAGATAAGAAAATAATGAATGTTAAAC